>JACTOM010000916.1:2161892-2180639 GCA_015832385.1 Elymnias hypermnestra | reverse complement strand
TGTCGTCGTTTTGTTCTAACAGCCATCTCCCTCTGACATTTTGATATTTATTGCCGTCTTGCTCTGGTAGTATATGGCGTCTCGCTATTATACTGTCGTGTCAATATACGGCCATCTCCCTCTGTCATTCTGATATTTATTATAATATTGCCATCTTGTATACGGCGTCTCGCTCTGACATTATAAGTCCTCCTAAACAGTTTTGTTTTAGTAGATCCGACTTTATAATAGGGACAAGCAATAAATGGTTATTTTGATGTCTGCAGGTTAATACTGACGGTGCTGCAGAAGGACGAAGAGGCGGTGGCCATGAACACGGTTTCAGCGCTGCCTGCTGACTACGTGCCTCTGCTCATAGAGCAGCTGGCCATCATGGCCACCAGGAGAACCAGCCAGTAAGTATTAATATATATACTTTTTTAAGTTATTGGTGTCTGGGATACAAACAATATGAAAAAAGAAATCGTATATCGGATTTTACAATATTTTTACCATAGTAGGAAACACGTGACAGAAGAGTCTACTCCTCCATATCATTTTAATATTATTTCTGGCCATAAGTATCAAAAAATTACGCGAGATGTCAACGTGGGTGGCAAAAGACCCCAGTTCATTTGTATGAGTGAAAAAAACATGTCACTAGCAGACTAAACCAAAACATGCTATTAATAGGAATTTTAACGTTCCGTATCAGTTATTTGGGTTTTCTGTTATAAAAACAACAATTTTAAACGACTTGCGATAATAACACAAATTAAAAGTACGTGCGTACAAAGTAAACATGTCAGAAGTGAAACTTCTTTGGCAAACTATACTAATTAATAACTAATTTTAAAGTCTGGTTTATGTTTATACAAATGTAAAACTAGATTTCTGTGATTTAGAGGGAAAGAGTAAGATATTTTAGAAATTCATTTGTCAATAGTGTTGAAAATTAATACAAAAAATTTATTGTTATATCAAATTACTAAATGTAAATAAAAACGCCACTTGTTTTTTTGTCAATATTAAATGACGAGTGGCAAATTAAAATGCCACATGCTATTTGTAATTATTAAAACTGCCTAACCTTCAAACGATGTAGCTTAAAAAACACTGAACATTTTCGTGACGCTAATCGCCTGTAGAAATATTCTGAAATATTAAGAAAGCAACTCTTTTAATTCATACACGGAGGTTTTCAAATCCCCCCGCTTCGTAGGACAGGTTAAGAGTTTAATAACATAAGTGTGTACAATTCCCAGGTGTTCATCAGTGTGCACCTGGTTGTTAGCAGCGTTGAGGTCACACTCGGCCTTACTGCTGGCTAGCGCAAACTCCAAGACCTCTGACCACCTCTCCCAGCTACTCGCCATATTCACACACAGGTATAACTTACTTACTTAACCTATTATCAGATTAACACATTACTGTATAAGACTGTATCATCAGTGAGATGCATAATTAAGCAAAATAATTTGCTTATTAGTGTGTATAAAATTGTGAGCCTGACTGTATTAAAACACTTATGTCCAAGTCCACCAAGCTCCCCTAATGTTAGTTTTATGTATCCCCTAATAACATTTAGGGGCCAGTTAACGGAATTGCTTCTGGTCTTCTAACTAGGTGATACTTTAGGGAAGTGTTAATGAAATCGGGCATTACAGTTTCCAGTATCTTCAACCGTTTTTTTTAGATTTAGAAAAGGCCTATGATTGAGTGGTGAAGAATGGGCTGTGGTTAACGTTATCTTCGTATGGCGTGAGAGATAATCTGATTCAAGCATTGAAGTCTCTCTTTGAGGGTTCTAGTGCTTGTCACCATGGCTGTTCCAACCTTTTCATGGATACCTGTTTGGCAGATTTAAAAGAGAGTATGTTTGGGTTAAGCATGAATAAATTACTCTACGCTGATAATCAAGTAATACTTGCATCATTTGCTAATGAGAAAATGAAAGGGAATGTAAACAAAACGAAAGTTATGCTTTTTAAAAGAGATGAATCTATGATGAATGGCAAAATTTTGATAGATGGGGAACAAGTGGAGGAGGTGAAAGAATTTGTATACTTGGGATCTAAATTTACAAAAGATAGAATATGTGAAAGTGATGTTGAAAGGAGAGTGAATGCAGGGAATATGGTAAATGTGTGTCTCAAAGGGCCAGACTGGCTGTGCATGCAGGAGTGTTGGTGCCAAAACTTATGTATGGTAGTAAAAGTTTGGTATGGCAGACGAAGCACAAAAGTAAAATAAATACGGTAAAGATGAGAGCGTTGAGAAGTATGAGTGGATTGTAACTGAGTGACAAAGAAATAGTGTGATATGAGAATTTTGTGGTATAAAGATGTAGTGGCTAAAATTGAGAAAAGTATGCTTAGATGAGTTGGGCATGTAGAGAGAATGAATGAAAGGAGACTGACAAAATGGGTTTATAAGTCAAGAGTGATTGGGAGAGGTGGAAGGGGAAGACCTAGGCAAGGATGTCTCTGGACCACATCCAGAACATTTTAAATAACGGCCAGGTCAAGAGTACTCTAAACCGACGAACTTGTATGAAAGGTTTAATGAGAATGTAAGAAGCGAAGGAGATATGCAAGGATCGTGGCAAGTGGAAGGAGGTGGTCTTTCATTGTTGTGAAGAGCTGACTTGTAACACTTTGTTTATGTAAGGAAGCGACTGACAGTCGTTCTGTAGTCAATGAGTAAGCATCTAGTGAATCTGTACAATTTTGTATAACAAAGTAAATGTAATTGAAATCTAAAAAAAATATATTACACAAAATTGATATGCAATAATTTCTTCTAGATAAGAGAATTATTAAGCCTTATTTTTGTCAGATTATAATTAGCAATTATGAAGTAGTGCCTGTGTTGTAATTCACCATCATGATCTATTTTTTAATTTTAATTTTTCCAGGCGGTCCCACCTCTGCCAGCTGCTGAACCTGAAGGGTCGGCTGGACCTCACCGTGTCCCAGCGGAGTAGTAACTCCGACGGTGTGGAGCAACAACCGGTGCTGGACTATAATGGTGATTGTGAACATTCAATTATTAACAATACCTATTGCAAGCCCAACCGTTACCAGTCACTGACTGCAGTTTGTCTTATGTAATCAGAGTAGTACCAACTTGTTGTTTCATATCATGAGTTAAATAAACCAATCTAACCCGTTGAGAGTGGGAAAAGCCTCTTGATAGCCCTTAAATGACCTTATATAGCCCTTAAAAAGCCTAGCCATCAAATTGGCCTTCTATAGCCCTTAAAAGGCCTAGCCTGCTAAATGGTCTAATATAGCCCTTAAAGTTCTCTAAATAGTCTTAAATAGCCCTTGTAATGTAGCAATGCAGACATTTATCATGGGTGTATATACTTGTACCGTCTCGGCTAAGAGTGAGGATTCCTAGCCCAGCAGGTAGAACATGAATAGGCTGTTGCTTACCCTAGGCAATTACATAGATCATGTAAATTGTATACTATAGCCCTTTTATCTATCGTGTTCATTTTCTTCCTCTTCCTCATACTCTTTGGAACCTTGTATATCGGCAGTCATGACAATTTAGATTTCATCCTGCTCCCTGCTCTCATTTGAGAAAATGTGGCTTTTGTTGCGATATCTCTCACATTTCCGAAGACTCCTGCGGTGCGAACCCACTCCCCCAAACGATCTATTTATTCAGCTTATAACCAAGTGTGTGTATTTTACTTGAACAATTTTAATTTCTTGGGTAGAAAAAATTTATGATTGATTTCACTCAAGTTACGGACAAGCTGGTTAATGCTCTAAAAAGTTGCAAGTATGTTTTCTACACAAGATTGAACAAAAATTTAAAATGTCAACTTTTGACGCTGAACGCTTATTTTATACATTTTTTTCAACTCGTACAGATTCGTCGTCAGAAGAGGAGATGGAGGTGGAGAGGTACCAATCGGGTAGTGAGCACTCTTGGGAGGAGGACGGCGAAGAGGGGGATGGGGACGGGGACGAGAGCCTCGCCTCCGACTCCCACAGCGACTCAGACGAATGATTAATAAATCACTGTTTCCATTTTAATTGTTTTATTCCATAATTTATTAGCCCGGCAACTGTTGAAGGCACAGTTGTGCGAAAAAGAATACATACATACATACATAGCATCACGCCTCATTCCCATAGGGGTAGGCAGAGACAACATCCTTCCACTTGCCACGATCCTTGCATATCTCCTTCGCTTCTTTCAATCTCATTAAACCTTTCATACAATTTCGTCGGTTTAGAGTACTCTTGACCTGGCCGTTATTTAAAATGTCCTGGATTTGGTCCAGGAACGTTCGCCTTGGTCTTCCCCTTCCAACTTTCGCATTCACTCTTGACTCATAAATACTTTTTGTCAGTCTCCTTTCCTTCATTCTCTCAACATGCCCAAACCATCTAAACATACCTTTCTCAAGTTTAGTCACTACGTCTTCTTTGACACCACAACGTTCTCTTATCACACTATTTCTTACTCTCACTCAGTTTCTATACACTCATGCTTCTCAACGCTCTCATCTCTACCGCTTTTATTTTACTTTTGTGATTCTTCTACCATACCCAACTTTCACTACCATACATAAGTGTTGGCACCAACGATCCAGCATGATCAGCCAGTCTGGCCCTTTGAGACACCATCAGGCTATTCGTAAAGGCGTTTAGAGCACCATTTACCATATTCCCTGCATTTATTCTCCTTTCAATATCACTTTCACATGTTCCATCTTTTGTAAATTTAGGTCCCAAGTATACAAATTCTTTCACCTCTTCTCCTTGTTCCCCATCTATCAAAATATTACCATTCATCATAGATATTTACCATCTCCTGTAGCTCAATAGCGGATGACGCAAGTATTACTTGATCATCAACGTTGAGTAAACATTTGATGAGTAATTCATTCATTCTTAACCCATACATACTTTCTTTTAAATCTGTCAAACATTTATCCATGAGTAGGTTGAACAGCCATGGTGACGCAACACATCTCTGTCGAACCCCTCTTTCGACAGGAAACCACTCCGTGTACGCTCCGTTTATTCTGACACAAGCACTAGAACCCTCATAGAGAGACTTCAATGCTTGAATCTCATCCCATACATAGATAACGTTGACCACAGCTCATTCCTCACCACCCTTATAACTATGGAGTTATAGAAAAAGAATTATTTAGTTCGTTCTTATTGTTTGCTACTGAGGACCAATAGAAAAGAGTTCAAAGATCTTTGGGGTCTTATTATAAATACTGTTTAAATCTAATGAATTTTATACATTTTAACAAATTCACACACAGTCTAGAGACTCCAATCCGGTCTTGTAAATATGTCAAATATTTAAATTTTAGTTGAAGAAAACACAAATTATATAAATTCATTGAATAATAATTAACGTGAATATTCAATGACCATCGTCGGCAGACCCCCCACCAAGTGGACCGATGATATCAGGCGGGTTGCTGGATACAAGCGGCGCAAAATCGGGCCCATTGGAATTCATTAAGAGAGACCTTTGTCCAGCAGTGGACGTCCATTGGTTGAGACGACTCAATGATATATGTTATACAACATAAAGCAGTAACCCATAATACGTTTTTTATGTTTGTTACCCCTCATCTTCCGACTGGATGGACCGATCATGATGATTTTTTTTATATGAAAGGTGGTGCTCGTCATGGGTCCCACTTTTTTTTAATCCAGTTCTGAAGATGGCATCCATCAGAAAATTGGATGTGTTACATTTGCATTACAAATGGACTAATAACTCAAGATCACGCCAATCGATTTCGACAATATTTTTTTTTAGTGGAAAGTATATACTTCAAGGTTTGTTTTATGATAGTTTGGCTAGGTTCTGATGATGTATTCCATGACAAAGTGACGGAATTCTTCAATTTTTAGGAACAAATTAACGATACTCGGCAGAATCTTTTATAGGCTATCCGGATATCTGAATCACCTACCGTAACATCGATATGGTCAAGTAATTGTCGTAGTTAAATATGAAAATCAATGGAACTCCTCAATGGCTTACAACAAGGTGCCATTTATCATCATCTAGTGCCTTCTTCCAAATGAAGATTGGCGGTCAGTAAGCGGAGAACTCTTCAGTCCTGGGCAAGTCTTTTTAATTGTGCGTAGTTATGACTGGTCCACTCACGTATATCGGTCATCCAATGCGTCCTCGGTCTACCAGGTGCTCTTTTTCCCGACATCCTGCCCTCTAGGATCAACCGTGGGTACTCAAATAGGAATCCTCTTTGAAGATGTCCGAAAAAAACCACCATTCTCCGCACGATGGTCGTCATAAGCATGTGGCTAATTTACGCTCGTTTTAGGACTACAGCATTTGAGACGAACTGGTTCTAAGAAATCTTTAACATTTTCCTTAGAGCCCACATCTCAAATGCTTGGAGCCGCCTACTGCTTTGCTTTTTAACGACCCATCTCTCGCAGCCATAGAAAAGTGTCGACCATAACATTTTAGAATGCAGTCTTGATTTTGGGGTCACAGAAACTTTACTCATTTTATAGCAGGCGGATTTTGCCTTTTATGGCGTAATATATACTTGTTTGTAATCAAATTTTGTAAGTTTGTTTCTGCATTGCAATATTCTACGGTATGTTACGTGCGAGGCGGTAGTAGCAGATTCGGGGGTGGGGGGGGGGAGACTTGGGTTTTAGTGTCGCGTACGATTGTCGGGTGTGGCGATGTCAATGTAAATATCTTCAAATGTAAAAAAGTTTGCAAAGTTGTTTTATTACATAATGTATTTTGGCGACAGAACTGGATGTGGCGTAATATTAATATTTTCGTTAACGATAGCAGTTTTCTTTTACTTATACATCCTATCAACAATTCATGTTTAAAACATAATTAAGACCTATGGGTTTGTATTTTTTTTGGACTGTGAACGTGTAAAAAAACCAAAGGCTAAGATTTTTCGTATCGTGAATTGAACAATTGTACGCAATCTCAGCTTGTTACCGGGACTAACAGAAAACCCGCAAACTCCATGGTTTTTAAAATTTTAAAAACATTTATGTCAATTATTACATTTTAAAAAATAGTTCATTAGGTAAAATGTGGTCCGCAACAATCAATATTCTTAACCATTTGTGACCCTTTTATTAGAAAAAGTTGCCGACCCATGTAGTAATTTGTAAAACAAAATTAATATGAAAGTAAAGGTCTAAATTTAAGTCGCGTACTATTTAGTTTCGGTTTACATTACTTCTTATAATAAGGTCCTTATAGTTTTAGGAAAGGTCTGGCAAAACCACATTCTTATGTTCCATTTCTTACATTTATCCCGCCAGGGATCTATCACCGAAGCGAAATATTTTATAATCCAAATAAAAAAATTGTAAATCTAATTTTTAATGCTGCTACATTTTAGTGCATGGTGTTTGCTCATCCATTTTAACACGTTAGTTAATTCGGTCGAGTGACAGTCTACGTTCACTATTTTTTTTTTTATTATATCAATAAAGACTATATATAGAACTTCATGAGATTACGGGACTATCCAATCTTCCTGAATCTCTCTATGCCCACTTCTCTCACTGCTACATTTTAGTGCACTATTTGTAATTATCTCTTTTTTATCCTATGAGCGTGGGGCATAGACAATAGTGTTAGACAGCTGTTTAAAAGTTTTGCTGTCAAAGTGAAAAGACAGTTAATTACAGAATGTATAAATTGTAAAAAGGCTTCTACCCGTCTTGTTTTAATGAATGTAATTAAGACTGTTAATGTTTTATATAATTGTTTGCTTGAACTACGTAGTTAAATGTGTTTTATTTAATAATATTTCTTAACCAAATTACCCTCAACTACTGCCTATATTATTAATTTTTTTCCTTATGTCCCTCGAGGTTTTATTTAAGCAATTCCTAACCCACACGTCCACCTCAAATTCAATAATATTTTTCGTATGTCCAACGCAAGAGTATCGAACTGAGGAGAGCCCTACGTATAGTGCACGAACGCTATGGCTAACTCCAGTGTCCTATATCTAGGGCACGGACAGTTAACGTGTTAATATAGAGGAGGTATTAAAACTAACATTCCAGGGTGTTTGCCCCGGCGTTATATAATATACACGAGACCGCTCCCGAAACCTAAAACAGGCATTAGTACCGACACTTTAGATGAAACGAAAAAATGCGTGCGTAAACAGCACAAATATCAGAAGTGACACTTCTGTGGTAAACAAATTTTTAAATCTTGTTTATATTTGGACAAATGTAAAACTAAATTTCCAAAATTAAGAGGGAGATATGTTACGAATTTGATTGTCATTAGAAGTGTCTGAAAAGTAAGACTAATAATTTAATGAAATTGTAAATAAAAATGCCACACGTTTTTGTCAATAATAGAAATTGTTAATTTAATTTTGTATTGAATTTATGAAATATTTATGTTTTATGAAACATAACATATTCAATTGTTAAATGACGAGTGTCAAATTAAAATGCCACATGTTTTTTGTAAGTGTTAAACCTAGCTAATCTGCTAACGAATTAGCAGAAACAAATGCTGCACATCTTCGTGATGCTGATCATTCATAAAAATTTTACTCTCATGCGCCTAAATAAGTTTCACTTCAAAAAAGTCCTACCTATAAAACTTTTTATTAGCATTATTTACGCTCCAACGTGTTACTTTACTAAAAAAAACCCCAACATTGAAATAAGCAGCTGACGCTCGGGTCAACGAACGCACAGGTGCGGGCGTAACGGTTTTTCGCTTCTTTTAATAGATTTTTTTACAAGCACAATGCTAATAAAAAGTTTTAAATTATGATTATTTTTAAATCAGCATCGGTTTTTTTCCGCCCCACCATCAAAGGTGTCATTATTATTATCGTAGGTCTTCGTTTTTAGAAGCGGTCTCGTATATATAAGTGGATGTATAAGAGAAACATTCGTTTTCACATTCGCACCATCTTTATTGCTCTTAACATTAAACATACATCGCCTCGTATGTCGCAAACAACTTAAGCTAACTTAGCATATAGTAAAAAACAAATTGGTCTTCTTTACAAACGAAATAAGTATTCCCGCGTGTGGAAAATGTTCTGGAAGCTATTGTTTTATATATATAATTACAAAGTTATAGTCTCAGTGATAACAAGAACGACTTATATGTAAAATTAACGCAAACAAAGTCAAACAAGGTACTGGAAAATTACACTTACATTTAAGGAAATCCAAATTGATTGTATAGTTTCTAGAACGGTCTTGGGTCAATTAATAAACAAGGTTTTCACAATTCTTGCGTCAAACGATATATTGAATATAACAAAGGCTTCTTTTATTAGGCTTATGATCTGTAAATAAAATTCACTCCAATATTTGTGATTAACTCACTTCTTAACTACTTCAGCAACGAATTTTACAATGAAATTTGTTAAATTACATAGATGAAGCTAATGGACATTTCAAAAATTGTGTTAATTTTAGAGCAAATATTTTTGATGGAACAGCATATTATATCTAGTTAAAATGGCTCACTTTGACTCTGGATTTTGTAAATGATGCACTTTCAATTTAACCATCTTTTTATTCTGGACTATGATCGTTGACACCTTCTTTTTGATACTAGACTTTCATAGTAATTGTTGAAGTATGTGCTATAATGTGGACCCATTTATGCAAACGGGGCGCAACCCACAGCATTTCAATTTCTAAATAATGAATCTAAAGAAATCCATGATCTGTCTCTATATAAAATATAAGTTATCAATTAAAAAATAAAACCTTACAGACTAGAGTTACAGTTTTAAGCACTTCATACTCTTTTGCTAAAAGGATTTATCTAACTGCATTATATAATTTTTTTTTTAAACAATATTTTACTGGAAGCTACATTTAAATGGTTTATTGCCAGTATGAAAACTTTATCCATCTAATATTGACCTTCATGACTTCCATTTGGTGTTACAAGCAATCAAGAGTCTAAAAACTTTTACAATCAAATATGTTTGTAACAAAACATATATACTACTTAAGAATATGGCAGAATCTAAAACCTTGAAATTTCATAATTACAAATTATGATCATCGTTTAATAAGTCTTCTTCAAAAAATAAATTTACCTATACTATATGTATAGAATTCTTGTATTATCCTACGTTTTCTTCGCTGGTGGTCTGAATACGCCGACTACCACTGCGTGGTCTCTTTCATAGGGCTCCAACGTCAGTTGCTCCTGGGGCTTCAGTTTATCTGCTTGTAATTTTTTCACTTCAGCAGCAAAAACTGCCTCTGGTTGCGCAGTGGAGTCTATACAGGATGCCTGAAAGTAAATTATGTTACTGTATAGCTTACAAAGTAATAATATAGTATATTATTTTGGATAATGGTATCCTCAGTGAGAGAGTTCAATTCAATTCAACATGAAATATTTAGACACTTTTTATCATCATAAGACATCCCCTATATGTATTTGTTTACAATACACAATTTCAATACAAGACATAAAAACAAACTTATAATTCCCTATTTTAGAGTGAAGAAGGTTCAGAAATAATTTGTCAGATGGAGCATGTTTAATAAGATATTGCATACAGTTTTAGATTTGCCTCCACATAATTTTAAGCAAAGGGATATTAATAATGTTGAAGATTATTTAAGCGATATGGACTTCATTTCAGTTGCTAACAGAAGGAATATATCAAACATTGTAACATACTAAGAGTAACTGTTGAGTTTTTTGCCAGTTTTTTGTGAATGGATTCAACTTTCTGAACTGGTGGTAGAGTTATTACCAACAAACAGACTACTGACAATTGATTTTTAAGAGCCAGACACATTTCTTGCCGAAAGTTTTTCTTTGAAAACAGAATTGTTTAATTATGGAGGTTTTTTATTTTAGCATTGTCACCTGTTACTAATTACGATAGAGCTAACCAACCAATTTAAAAATACTTGTTTTAAAACCAATACATATATTGCTTTTATGAGACTTATTTTTTAACAAGATAAAACATGTGAAAACCATAAATAAATGTCAATTTACCTTAATAGATATAACAAAATGTCCACCATTCTTCAGGAAATGTTGTGCATTCAAACTAACAATCCTGGCCTGGTCAGGCTGCGCCACATCAGCAAATATGGTGTCCACCATGCCCACCAGCATTCTGCAACAGTGGTCAACAATTTAGTGGAATTCAAATTCAAATACAAAATATTACATTAACAGAAAATAAGCTCAGAGAGAGAGTTCAATATATATCAACATGAAAAATTTAGTTCATTGGATATTCATCATGACATTTTATCAAATTGAATTGATTCAGATGATGATTTATTAAACTGTGACTCACAATTATGTAATGTGTCTTGTTTTATGTTTAATAAATAAAAAGTGCAAGGTTTATTGAATTTTAAAAATGAATCCACTCAAGAATAAAGGCAAGACAGTCAAATGAAAGCCATATTTTTACAGCTTACCTAGTAAGGTACAATAAAAAGATTAATAAGTAGTACACCCAATGTTACAACACTACTAGGCACATGCCTCCTCACTTAAAGAAAATGTTTTAAGGCATGGACCCATCACACCATTCTACAGGGAGTAGGCAGGCTTTTGTGATGAGGGTTTTTTAAAGTGAAAATACAAAGGTCTAAATACTACATATAAAAAACTGATTGTGCGGAGGGAATATTGTTAGGTTTACCAAATAAATATATATTGGCATTGCTGAAATATTAATTTTTTTTTTGTGTACAAACAAAAATTTTTTATTTCTATATTAAAAATTTATACATCATATGTCCACAACCACAATTCAACTTTTAAAATCCAAGATTCATAAATAAATTTGAATTGTAAACCAACAATAAATGACTAATACCTGTATTTAAGTGGGTGTCTAGCGTCTTCTATGATGGGTATTATATTAGTTCGTTTCTTGGCTACATTGATGAGGTCACGTCCTGATCTGTGGGAGAACTCCACTGCGTACACCAGACCCTCCTGGAATAAAATAAAATCCATTTCACAAAACATTTCTTATACTTTTATATATTATTGGTAGCAAACTTTTATGTCAGAATAGTGGGTGGTGATAAAAAATAGTCTTCACAGATAGGTCTGCCGTTAATAACATTCATCATTCTGAAAAATCTATTAATTAAATAAAATTTATTTGCAAATTTCTGAACGATGGGACTAACATCAAACCTTTGACAGGTAGGATCATTTCTAAGAGAAAGCAAAATTATTATTGAAACTAGTAATTCAGACATAGTTTTCATATTTATTTATCTTTAAAACCTCTGGATTTCCACATAGGTTTAAAAAACTAAATTACCCAAATTAGGCCAACTGGTGTTGTGTTATAGTGAGTATAAAAAACAGCAATTGATATATAAATATTATGGTTACTAATTGGCTATCTACCAATCATTTAAATCAAAAGGCCTCTTCAGAGATAAACAACAGACCCATGAAAAGCAAATACTGATGCAAATATTCATTATGCAATTGCAAACACTAAGCGGATGTATAACTATGATGTTTTTGTAAATAAATTAACACAGCAGAAATAATATCTATTTTTAAATAATAAACATTTATATGTCACCCGAACTGGGATATCAATAGACCCCAGTTTATTTGTATGCAAATATGAAACAGAGTCAAGAAGGAAGGTCATGTGAATATTAATCTCGCTCTTTCCTTATGGGGGTACCATTTTTGTTGGAGTGAGAGAAACAATAGATCAAAAGTAAAGTAAAGGTAAGTAGCAGCCCATTAATGTCCCACTGCTGGCCACAGACCTCCTCACTCATATGAGAGAGGGTTATATCACAAGTAGACTAAAACAAAAAGTGCTAATAGGAACATAGATGTTCAGCATATGAACTATTTCTGTTACAATTTGTGCTTCTATAATATGAAGAAACTTGTCAGATACTCAAAATATTAAATTAAAACAAATAAATGAGGATTTATATGCAAATCCCATCAAAGTCAACTTACAGGGCCAACTATATCTGAAACATGACTGACTGTTGTCCCACTAGCTGCGCCTAGGTATAGAACCCTGGAACCAGGTGGCATGTGTATGGCGTCCACACCACCCATTATGGCAGCGGCTAACTTCGATCTGAACGGATTCCATACTCTGTATTCAATCTTGTCACCTTCATTCTGGAAAATATGCAACTTATTTACTACTACAAATGATTTGCAACTTTTAATGTAAAAAGAAGATACCATCAGAAGTGGGTATGTGGTTATGGTCTTCACGATTAGGTCTAGAGATTAGAGGGACCAAAATTCATCATGGTATTATAAATAAAAGCATACAATATTTCTCGTTTCACTTACACTTTAATTTGGCAATATTAAATATTCCCTCCTTTACAAATTATATATATATGCACTTTCTATCCCTTCCTACCCTCATAAGGTAAGATCAGAAGTAGGATCAATGGCTTAATGTCATCTCTAATGCACCAGGTAGAACAATCTAATGCAAATTTAGAATCTTCTAAACCTTTGGCTTGATGTCATGACTAGACATGAAACAGATAGATGTGCTGGATACACAATATCTATGAACCTAAAATGCTGGATAGCCAAATAATCGACTGCCAAACTTAGTTGTGTCACGGTCAAAAGATTAAGCAGTGTATATAGTGAACGTTTTATTGTTGCGTTATCAAAGATTGATGATTCCCTATGTTAAATAAAGAGTTTTCAATGTTTATGTTGTATTTATTTGAAATTTGGTATCTGGCCAGATACTTGTTTCTTATCCAATATTCATACAGTAACCGAATATCATTTTTATCTCTAGTCAGGACCTCAAGCTCTGGTTCGGAACCAACAAGATAAATAGATAGATTAATGAAGTACTAAAAATGAATAGATACTATAACTATAATCTTGGACTAGTGAAATAACATACATATTACATGTCCTAACACTTGTTACGTATTGCCAGTGAAAGACCTATTAAAATTAGCTAGAGTAAATACTTTTTTATTGATAGAAAGCTTTTATTTACAAGTATTTTGAACAGAGTTCTCATACAAACCTCAACTGATATCCTTTTCTCTCCATAAACTTCAGATCCAGGTACTAGATTTTTTGTTACCAGCGCATCTTCTTTCCCTCTGGCAATAAATACACCTTGATGCCTGTGAAGGAATAATATTAAATTTGATAAAGGTCATAAAGATTAGGATTAATTAATTTGATGGCTTGTTTACAATCAGTAACATAAGTTGGCTTCAAGCATTCGCATTCAGAAGAACGAAAGTTATGTCAGTAACATCATTTGAATATACTAGGAACATTTAAACAACCTTGATGAGATGAGAGTGTAACAAAAGGTGTAATTAGTATTTAAATTCTAACATCCATATATTTATTGAATACAATAAAATACAGTCACAATTTCATAAGTGGTAAGTTCTTTGTGAATTCTATATAAGCAAAATCTTACAGGTATTTAAAGTCTTTGCTCAGTGGCACATCTTTTTTATTATAGTTGTAACTTAAGTAGCAGCATTATCATCTTACAGCTGGGCACAGATATCCCGACTCACAAGATAGTTTTAGAGCACAGAACCACCATGCTGCTCCACTGCAGGTTGGCAGGTATAGTATACAAATGCACTCCCTATTCTTTCCCTTTCACAGTGTCATCAAAGCTGACAGCATAACATGCTCACCAAGGCACATGGGTAGAGCTAATATTAAGAAAAACTGAATACAACTAGCAGCTTTTTTTTAGCTGATAGGTTCCACAGGTAGAGTCCAAAATAAAGAAATACAAGATGTAATTTACCCTCTATGGTTTCTACATAGTATATCAGATGCTATAAGTTTGTATTTGGTGGCATGTTCTTGCGAATGTAGTGATAACTAACCATAGGAAACATATTAACTGACACTTGGATATGTTAAAAAAATGCAATATCTTTTAATTTTTTTCACCAAGGTGTTGAACCCAGAACGCATATATATTGTTAAACAGCCATTACATTGAAACAGTATTGTTTTAAAATATGCAATCAATATTATATATATTATACCTGTGAGGTTCAAGAACAACTTGCTTCCCGCCTTTGAAGCCCCCTCTCTTTGGTGGGCCTCCTCGGCCGCGGCCTGAAATACATTTTAGTATTAATTGGGCACTTTGGCAATCTAATAGCTAACAATCATGTTGGTCCTGCTCAGAAGTGGGTATGTGGTAACATAGTCTTCATGAATAGGTCAAGATTAGAGGGACCATAAATTCATCATTTAAATGTAACATTGAAATAAAATAGAAATTTAGTTTAGTATCAGTTATTTATACAAACCTCCTCCACCTCTGCCTCCAAAACCTCGACCTCCCCCACCTCCACCACGTTTTTCAAACTTTCCACCGCCGCCGCCTCCGCGACCACCACCGAAGCCTCCTCGGCCTCCTCCTCCGCCGCCGCCTCTACCTCCTCGGAAGCCACCACGGCCGCCACCTCCTCCGCCCCGAGAATTGTTGAATTCTGTAAACAATTCATTATCAAAAACCTTATCTATTTTTAACATTCCGCAGTATCAATGGACACAGACTACTTTATTCATGTCACATTAAAGTGCACAATATGGGTTATTCAACAACATATATCTGACTGAGTTTGTTGTGGGTTCTTCTCGGATCAGGGCGTGGAGTAACCCTCGTAACTTTAGATTTTAAACCGTTCTTGAGTACCATCATCAGACGTATATTAGAACCAGAGTGTGGGAAAAGAAATTATTTAATTCGATGGTTCAAAAATGCTGTAATATTCCTTAAAGATATTTTTGATTATTTGGATTTTGAATTTTATTTAATCTACCCATGTTAATCTAAACAGTTCACTCTAATTAAGCATTAGTCATATATATATATATATCTCTCTCTCTTTTGAAAACTACAGCGTTGGTAATTATAAGATTTCAAATGATGAAATTGTAACTAAAATGTTAATTGATGATTAAGAGAAATATGTAGACATAAACAGTTTCAGAATATAGTTACTTTAAATTTTGATGTTTGTTGAAACTTTTGTAATAAATTAAAAAATGACAAAGTTAATATTAGGAATGGAAGGTTTTGTAATGGTATAGATGCTAATGCTGCTAATTCATCATGATGGTAAGTGATGACTTAAGGTTAACTGAGCAAAACTTTAACTTTACTGATGACATTTTTATACCATTTAATGAAATATAGTGAAACAAAATGTATGAACGAAAAATATATTGTAACATATATAACATGTGGCTATGTAAAAACAATTCTAAACAATCAACTATCAACACATAACTTTAAATTATGTATCACACTAATAATCAAAATTTGAAATAAGAAAGCTGAAATGTCGTGTGCTCAGGCACGTGTTCTTAAAATCTGTTTAACTAAAAGACAGGTTTCGTTAGTTTAATTGCGACGTTGTAGATTTTTATTACCATGAAATTTAGATATGTCAATTTACTTCAAAGAATCGAGAGGCGTAAAAAAGTATAGCATATTCTACTATGAAATAAGTTCTCCATTGATATCCAACAAATATGATTTGTACACGCTGCCTAACCTCAAAGTTAAGAACAAAACCACACGCTGACTAAATATAATAACTGCATAATTTCAGGCCAATTGCGTAAAATATATATAAAAATACTTTTGTTACGCCCAAATATACCTGTCCTGCCAATCCGCAATGGTCCAGCGTGGTGGGTCTATGCTTAAAAAATCCTAAGAGTGAGGAGACCTATGCCCAGGAGCGGTAGACTAAAAGGTTGCTACTTAACCTTTTTACTAATGTTAAATGTAATCAATGTTATTATGCGAAACATTAATTTGTGGTTGATAAGTAACTTAACAAGGCGAAACAAAATAAAATTTTAAATAATGTTTTAGCATCAATAAACGTGGTAAATTATATATTTATAATTGCGGCACGAACAAATACTAGTAGTAGATCGTAAATAATACTAAATTACACGAGAGATTATAAAAATATATACAATTGCCATGGTTTCGGCAAACCACACCACGCGGCGTCACCCACGTGCTGTACATAAAGTAAAAAATTTGTAATATCACTTACCTGGTTTTCCCATATTGCAATGTGTTGTCTTATCACAGTAAAATAAAATTAGATCTGCTATCTAAATACAACTATTAAATTTAGTGAAGATGCAAGACGCTCATAGCGCCCGCGCTGTGTGTCCGCCGCCGGAAGTGAAGCCATTTTGCGTCAAGTTGCCAATTGACGAACGGATACTTTTTTTATGAACTAGTGTTGCCAGTATCATATACCATATCCACATATTATTACTTTATATCTGCATTATGCTTCAGATAAATTAAATCACTGCAATAATACCACCGAATTTTTATTTATTTTTCTAGAAAACAAACAATTAAAACTGTCTTTGTAAATTGTGTTTTAAATTTATATCTGGTTCGGAATGCATGACCCAGTAAAATCAAGATGTAGCATAAATTAAAACGCAAAATTTATTTTTTCATGATTTGTCATCATGTCAAGTTTTATTCCATTTTAAACAATTACTGTAAAGAATATTGAATCGCGATGTATTTTAATTTATTTGGCATTATATTTTTAGTGTATTACAAAGTCTTAATTTAGACATGTTTTTACATTTAAATCTGTGTTTAGGAGTGGGGTGTAAGGGGGAAACGCGTCCCAGTCCGTTTCTCCAAACGCCAACCTCACCTGCACGCGGTGCACCCTGCTCCTACCGACGAGGCTCTGGCGACCGACAAATGGCGGTATAACCATTCTATATAGCTGACCTAAATACCACAGACCGATAACGGGCAGCAGCGTTATCGGTGCGAGAAGGTCAGCACTGCGATCACCAACCCGCCTGCCAAGCGTGGTGATTATCGGCAAAACCACTAATGATAGTTACAAGGCAGCAACGGCCCCCAGTCCCCGGCAGCCCCGCTATTCCTAGCTCTGGCAGCGGTTACGGTAACGGCGGGGCAGGGGGTGCTAAGAATCTCCGGAAGAGATTCCGCTGCCAACCCCGACGACTTGACCTGGCAACATACAACGCACGCACTTTGAGGACCGACGAAAAGATCTTCGAACTGGAAGAAGCAGTAAACAAGTTACACTGGGATATTATAGGATTGTCCGAAGTCCGTAGAGAGGGGGAGGACACGATAATCCTCGAATCCGGTAACTTGTTTTACTACCGGGAAGGTGAAGTTCAATCTCAAGGTGGTGTCGGATTCCTTGTCCACAAATCCCTCGTCAACAGCATTGTAGAAATTAACAGCGTGTCCAACAGGGTAGCGTACCTGATACTCAGAATCACCAAACGGTATTCGCTGAAGGTCATCCAGGTTTACGCACCCACATCATCACATCCGGATGATGATGTAGAGATTTGTGAACGAGGAACCCGACACCACCTTGGGACTGGTGTTCGCCCTCCCGGTAGTAGAACAAGTTACCGGATTTAAGGATTATCGTGTCCTCCCCCTCTCTACGGACTTCCGACAATCCTATAATATCCCAGTGTAACTTGTTTACTGCTTCTTCCAGTTCGAAGATCTTTTCGTCGGTCCTCAAAGTGCGTGCGTTGTATGTTGCCAGGTCAAGTCGTCGGGGTTGGCAGCGGAATCTCTTCCGGAGATTCTTAGCACCCCCTGCCCCGCCGTTACCGTAACCGCTGCCAGAGCTAGGAATAGCGGGGCTGCCGGGGACTGGGGGCCGTTGCTGCCTTGTCGCC
>JACTOM010000916.1:2007778-2140156 GCA_015832385.1 Elymnias hypermnestra | reverse complement strand
AGAGAGAGAGAGAGAATACACTTTATTGTACACCATAAATAATACTTACAATATATACTATAACTTAATCATAGGGTACAAAAAGGCGGCCTTATCGCTAAGTAGCGATTTCTGCCAGGCAACCTTAGGGTTAGACAAATTTATTACGGAAATGGGTAGGTGGTGTATAAAAGGTGTAGTTTTTAGATACATATAAAACATACATGAGTACATAAACAGATACATACAAAAATACATACTCATAAATATATATTTACATACGAACCCAAAGATACATATTATAATAAACTAATATATATAATTATATATAAATATAGTCGTCGTCTAAGTGCACAAGGAGAGGTAGTGAACCTTAACGAGGTTAACCTTAACCTTAATGGGATACTGGATGCGCCGGAACTCCTCCCCAAAATTGATTTTTATTTACCGAACAGACTCCCACGCAAAAATACTTTCAATATCTCCACCTCACGTACGCCACGCACAAACCTAGGACAGTTTGCACCAATCAATAAATTAGTAAATACATACAACACTTTACATAATGACAATATAGCTGATATATTTGTGGACACACTACCAATACTTAAAAGGAAGCTTGCAGTTAGTTTAGATAATTAAATATATTTTCTTTTTATATTCGTCGTAATATTGTAATTTTCTTTTCTATATATTTATAATTTCTTCACTTTGTAATAGTAGTCTGCATATGCACTTTTTTGTTGTTTCCTTTAATTAGAATATTACTCACCTTGTGTTATTGTTAATATATTTCTTTTTTACCATGTATCTAGTAATAAGTTGGAAACCTAATAAATAAATAAATACGTTTGTAATTTTACTTATTTGCACTTTGCACATCAATATTGATTATTGGTATAGATCTTTAGCGTATAGCAGATATCTAGGTCTGTCCTACTAAATCGTGAATAGTGAACACCGTAGTCCTAGCGTAGTTTCACGCCGCCGAGGTCGAAAGACGCGATCGGACGAGTCAAGTTGAAGGCCGCGCTTGAATATACGGAAAACTTTATTTCATTCGTAGTGTACTAGCAATGCAAAACTACGGTACACTGTTGCTAAGTCTGATATCAATTCCACATCTGGATTTCAGCACAAATTTAACCTACTCTTCAGTAAAACGTCGAAGTCTGTGCACCGGTTTCGGTGATTTGCCAATTTCAGGATAAGAAATGTCCCATGTTATTTAGCTGAAAAGAGTTTTTTTTTATTGAAATAACTTTTAATCCGGATAGAACAAACAATCACGTCTTTCCTTCATATAATCTATATATATATAAAAGTGATATCCAGGTATCTATTGACTCATCACGATATCTCTGGAACCATAAGGCGTAGAGACTTGAAATTTGGTAGGAATATTCCTTTTGTTGAGTAGAGCTCAGCTAAGGACGGATTTTACGAAACTCCACCTGCAAGGGGGTTACGAGGGTGTTAACTATTAACTCATCACATAAGGCGTAGAAACTTGAAATTTGGTAGGAATATCCCTTTTGTCGAGTAGAGGTCAGCTAAGAACGGATTTTACGAAACTCCACCTGTAACGGGGTTACGGAGGAGTTATCTATTGACTCACTGACTCGTCACGATATCTCTGGAACCATAAGGCGTAGAGACTTGAAATTTTGTTGAAATATTGCTTTTGATTTGCCTAAATTAATGAAAATGCTATCCAAGAAACATTCCACGCAGACGAAGTCGCGGGTTCGGTTAGTTATATATAAAATGTCACGTTAAATATTAATTTATATCATAGTACCAATTCTCTAAAAGTATTTTCTCGAATTTTATTTTCAGAAGATTGACCGTCAATTGTTCAATTTCTTTGGGCAGCTTGTTATATGGCTTTACAGCCATCCCAGTAATATTTTACATGTGAGTACTGTTGGAGTATTTCGAGACATATAGTTTGTTAGGATATCGTACCTTAGTTTCGCAATTTCGATTAAAATATTTTTTGACAAATACGCACACATCTCTTATGACAAAAGCAGGATATATAATTTAAAAAAAAGTGATTTGCAGGACTCAAATGGTCTCACATTCCAGATAGCCCTTATGCATTTCTTTTGTTGTCTGAATCCCTTAGTAATCTCAACTGAGTTACCTCACAATATGAGAAACATTGAAGGGAAAAAGCGTGAATTAGATCGCAGAAGCATCACAAATGAATCACCAACATGTCTTACAACTTTCTATTATTGTGAATTCTTAATGAGATGCAGTTGTATATTAAAATATACGCTTATTTTAATGCGAGGGCGTCTCCAATTGAAATGTTTTAGAGACAGCCTCACTATGGTGATACTGCGAATTTTTTTATAATGAATCTTTTTTTCATAGCCTTTTATTTTAAATGCATGCTGGAGTGTTGGAGCCAACACTTATGTATGGTAGTGAAAGTTGGGTATGGCAGAAGAATCACAAAAGTAAAACAAATGCGGTAGAGAAGAATGAGTGGATTAAAACTGAGTGACAAAGTAAGAAATAGTGTGATAAGAGAACGTTGTGGTATAAAAGAAGACGTAGTGACTAAAATTGAGAAAGGCATGCTTAGATGGTTTGTGCACGGAGAGAGAATGAATGAAAGTAGACTGAGAAGTTGGAAGGGGAAGACCAAGGCGAACGTTCCAAACCAATCAAGGACATTTTAAATAACGGCCAGGTCAAGAGTACTCTAAACCGATGAACTTGTATGAAGGGTTTAATGAGACTCAAAGAAGCGAAGGAGATATGCAAGGATCGTGGCAAGTGGAAGGATGTTGTCTCTGCCTATCCCTATGGGAATGAGGCGTGATGCTATGTATGTATAGCATCGCATAACTGCCTTATTGGTCTAGTGGTTCTGCCATAGATATGAGGTCCTGGGTCGGGCCAATTAAAAAATGGATATTGAGTTTTCCATTAAGATTTTCTCAATATTTTCCCGAAGTTGGGAAGTCGGAGAGCACGTTAAGTCCTGCGCCCTGATCTCTCTCCGCGAGTGTCAGATTCCCGTCACATCGGTCTTTGAAAGTGAAGGAATAGAGAGTGCTCTTGGTACTATGCCTGTCAACCCACAGTGGAACAGTGTGTTGGGTCTACGTATGAGTGAGGCCTGTGCCTAGCAGTGGGACGTTAATGGGCTGCTACTTACTTATGTGATCGCATGATGTATTACCGTAGGCTTTGCTAGCATAGGCACCGGTTTCGAATTACGGTAGTGCGAATTTAGGAAATTGTATTTTCTAATTTGTCTGAGTGGAGGCTTCGGCCGTGGTTATTTAGCACCCTACCAGCAAAGACGTACCGCCAATCAAAGAGATTTGTGTTACGATGCTGAGTAGAAACCATATGAGGTAACTTGCCTCTTATTAGATTATATCATCATTTACTAAGGTTAAACAAAATCGGTCGAGCGGTTTTTCATTTATCATATTTTACGTTAACAAATGAATTCAATAATTGGCGGATAATGATTGGCGATATCATTGAATTCAATGTGTGTGATCACAGAATGCAAAAAATAATGTTTATACAAATGTTTTGCATGAAGTTTTAAAAAAATAAAATATTTTTTTGTTTGAATTAACTGAATTAATGGAACATCAAGTTCCATTAATTTTTTTATCATTTCACTTTATACGTAGCGACGCAAATTCGTCGTCACTAAAAACATAGAGAAAGGTAATGATTCTATGCTTGTTTCTTGAATATGTGCAATGATTTAGATTCTTTTATACTCAGAGGCAACTCGTTCTATAATTTTCTAACCTGAGCCGTGTAAGATTTACCATGTAACTTGGTTTTATGAGGTATGATCCTAAGTTTCAGATCACGAGATGGTCATAAACGCGGTACGACGCTTTGTAGAAACCATTAGAGGTAAATTGCCTCTTACCAGGTCACGCGTCCATCTTACAACTTTATCATCACATACTATCAAGTGTGATCACAATCAAGCGCTAACCAAAATGAACCCAAAACCTGTTCCAGTGAAGTTATCAGTCACAAGTATTACTCACAATTTCCCCAGCGAGTCTGTCAAAAATAAAAGTTAACACATTATTGTATATCTGTTTTAGTCTTTATAGATAAAATAGAAAAAAATCGCAATTTAATATAAAAAGATATATAAAGCAACGACAGCCTCACCCAGTGCCGGTCCACTGAACATGCAAGGTCTTTTTGTAACTAAAATATACAACTTTTAACGATTTTTATACTCCCAGCCATATCTTTACACATTACAATATAACGTGCAATGTCATCGGGGTTTATTAAATGTTATTGTATGTGATAACGTCGATAGTTTTGCCTAATGGTAAGCAATCAAAAGCATCTTAGTTATAATGATTATATTTATGTACAATATATTATATACTTAATAAACTAATATTATAAATAGGAAACACTTGTGTTTTTGTTACGTGACGGAAATCGGAGGCACAGAAGACATCGCCTCTCGGATAGCCAAAGCCCGAGCCACCTTCGCACGTCTAGGACCAGTGTGGCAATCGCGGGAGCTGACCCGAAGAATTAAACTTAAAATCTTCGGGTTAAATCTGTGTTGCTATATGGGTGCGAAACGTGGAAGGTCACCAAGGACATCTCGCGCCAAATCCAAGCCTGCGTCAACCGGTGTTTGCATCGCATCCTCGGAATATACTGGCCTGAGATAATCTCTAACGAAGATCTGCTAGAGAAATGCCATGAGACTTTGATCGAACACCAGATCAAACGGCGAAAGTGGAGATGGATCGGCCATACGCTACGTCGGGATACCAATCATATCCCCAAGCAATTTTTGGAATGGAATCCTCAAGGTAGAAGGAAGCGTGGTCATCCTTTTTTGCATTTTAAAAGTTAACAAAAGTGCCGACAGTAATCAAACCATACTATTCACACCTGTGTATTAATCCTTATCCTATTAAATTATATTTTATTAAAAACCTAACAAATTTAAAAATCTATCTAAAGAAAATGTATCAAAAATTGTCAAATGTCGTGTAAAGGGAAGTGAGAGACAATAAAGTGTTACAAATAAATCTCTTTAATAATAGGCGAAAGTGTTGCATTTTGAATTTTCGTTTCTTTTTTCAACATTTTATAATAAATGTAAATGATTTTACGAATTTAAAAATGTATCAGTTAGATTCGTTTTAGAGTCGCTCACTAATTTGCAGGTTAAGTAATACTATTCTCATATTGTTCGATTAATTTAAAACACAATACTAACGTTGATAAACACTAAGAACTGTCACTAGGCGAATATTCCTTCATAATCCTGTGCTACCTTTCTTATACCAAACGCCTCACTCAAAAATAATAAGTTCACCAATCACAGTCGTCGTGAATACGACTAAAATAGCGTTAAACCGGATGTAGTGCCTGTAAACGTTTCACTGATATAATTACAAGACGTCAGCATAATAAAAAAATATAGTAATTTAATCCACAAATAAAATAATAATGATAGCTAACATTTGTTATGAACTAAAATCTGTATATTTATAGGACACCATTGGAGAGATCTCTCCCAGGAACCTTCTGGGGATATGGAAGAATTTTATAATACATACAAACGAAAGATATATTATTAACATACATATACTCATATATAAACTACAGATAATATACACATATATTGATTAGATTATTAATATTAGTGTGTATCTAATAATCTGAAAGGAAGTAATTAAAAACTAAGTGAAATAAAACCTTTCTGTTAACAAAAATAAATGTATAGTCTCTTCAAAAGTTGAAAAAATGTCTATATTTTAAAAATAGACTCACGGTAACCTAAAAGAACCGAAGAGCTAAATAAAATAAAAAAAACGAAGGGCATAACCAGGTGGAATGAGCTCATTCCCAGCTGTCATTCTGCCCATACATATATAAGCACATAGCACGCCATACAACAATGTAAACACAAACTATCTACCCATTATCGTTGAAATAAATACAATCTAACTTTCTGATATACTTATCTATTAAACGTGTGCGATAAAAGAATCGGAATTACTATTTATTTGATAAGGAAGGGCGATGTCGAACGAAGCAAATATGTACGATATTAAACCATTAATAAAAGGGTTAAGAAATCATCCCTATGTTACTTTTTGTTTCATATAACGTGAAATTTGGATAAAAAGGCTTAGGTTTAGGAGAAACCTCAGTTATTGATATTTAAGTAAGTAAGTAGCAGCTCATGCCGATGACACCCAAGTTACAGCACGGGGGATTAATTTCGAGGATGCAGCTATACTGGAGGAAGTCGGGACGGACTTGGTAGTGGACAGAATCCGCAGATTAGGCCCGGAAGTGTCCACCGTCAAGACGAATGCCTTACTCTTCCACGGAACCCGTAGGGATCCTAAACGACGGGCAGTATTAACATTGACACTAAAGACGCAGACGAAGTATCTGGGTCTAACAGTTGACGGACGGTGGACTTTCGGAGTTTCGGTCACACTTCGCCCAACTAACCCCACGTCTCACGAACGCAGCAACCAGCTACTACACAACGTAGCCTCCTACGTTGTGTAGTACCAGGATCGCCCTGCATAAGACTGTATGCTGGAATAATCACCAGCATGGCGCTGTATGCACCCGTATGGATTAATGCTCTACGCGCTTCGAATAAAACTTTCTTAGGGCCCAGAGAGTAATAGCGATTAGAGCAATACGGGGATACCGTACAGTATCGTGGACGGTAGCAACTCTGCTGGCAGGCGATCCCCCTTGGGAATTGAAGACGGAAGTTTTCGCAGCTTCTTACCAGTGGCCAGAGTGGAATGCCACAACAAACCACTGGTCCTTCCATTCCCGAATAACCAGGGCTACGTTGGGTTTTAATGGGCATTCTGGTACTACCGGCAAGTCCCACACTCCCGTCTGTCTCCCAGACGGGGCGCGTAAATGCATTTCCCAGTGACAAACAAAAAGTAAATAGCAGCTCATTAACGTCCCGCTGCTGGGCACAGGCCTCCTCACTCATAGGAGACAGGGTTTTTAGAGCATACTGGTACTTTACAGTTGGCAGGAATAGTACACAAGTGCACTCTCTATTCCTTCACTCTTATGGTGGTATGTAACGGTAATCCGACACTCGCGGAAAAAGATCAGGCGCACATTACAATATGGCTTTTGTAAAAATATGTTTTAAATATATTTCTTAAAATTATCTACAACTGTTTGCGGTATTTTATTAAAAATGCGTATGCTCAACACGATACATGGTTTCTAAAGCTTCTTCACTCCAAAATATGGGATTACAAGTGTGTTTTTACATCTTGTATTAAAATTGTAAATTTCACTTTTATTTGCTGTTTAATATAAATGCTTAGAGTAAACATTTCATGAGTAATTCACTCTCACTCATCTACTTTATTCTACGCTGATGATCAAGTAATATTTGCATCATCTGTTAATGAGCTACGGGAGATGGTAAATATTATGAATGAAGCTTTGAAAAGAAAAGGAATGAAAGTGAATGTAAATAAAACGAAAGTTATGCTTTTTTAAAAAGAGGATTTATGAAGAATGACAATATTTTGATAGAAAAGGAACAAGTGGAAGATGTGACAGAATTTGTATACTTGGGATCCAAATTTACAAAAGATGTAACATGTGAAAGTGATATTAAAAGGAGAGTGAATGCAGGGAATATGGTAATGTCTCAAAGGGCCAGACTGGCTGTGCATGCAGGAGTGTTGGTGCCAACACTTATGTATGGTAGTGAAAGTTGGGTATGGCAGAAGAATCACATAACTAAAATAAATGCGTTAGAGATGAGAGCGTTGAGAAGTATGAGTGGATTGAAACTGAGTGACAAAGAAATAGTGTCATAAAAGAACGTTGTGGTATAAAAGAAGATGAAGTGACTAAAATTGAGAAAGGTATGCTTAGATGGTTTGGGCATGTAAAGAGAATAAATGAAAGGAGACTGACAAAAAGGATTTATGAGTCAAGAGTGAATGCGAAAGTTGGAAGGGGAAGACCGAGGCGAACGTTCCTGGACCAAATCCAGGACATTTTAAATAACGGCCAGGTCAAGAGTACTCTAAACCGACGAACTTGTATGAAAGGTTTAATAAGAAGGAGATATGCAAGTGGAAAGACGTGGTCTCTGCCTACCCCTATGGGAATGAGGCGTGATGCTATGTATGTATGTAATATAAATATAATTCAATATATAAACCTATACGTGGCAAAGAGTAAACAATAATGTTTCTTTCGTTGTCTTTTCTGATATGTTGGAGTTGCGGTTAAGCCACTATTTCTTGAAGGCATTAGAACGATCGGTTGCAATTTTTTGTTCCACGTAAATATTACTTATAAATGTCACATAAATAGCGGGCATAATCGCACTTGCAAACGCACGCCACATTGTTTCACGACAGAATGGGACTCATTTGGAGTTAAAAAATATCATATTACGTTAACAGAGCATTCCCTAGAACAAGCTGCTCCCGATAAAATAGTTTTAAAACTGGAAAATGTCGTAGGCCTAAAAGTCATTGACAAAAGATAACAAAAGCATACATATTTCAATAAAAATTTACACAAAATGATGTACCTTTTTATGTACGATGAGAAACGAAATTCTACTATTCATTTGTTCTATATCATATTACCGGTCATTTTTATATTATTTGTTGGATTGTTATTAAATTACTATATTCGTTTATTATGCTGAGGTCTTTTTAATTTTATCAGTACTACATCCGGTTTAACGGTATTCCGGAAATTCTCAAATTTAATTAAAACTTCTGTTCAATCGTCGTTTTCACGACAACTGTGATTGGTGGACTTATTATTTTTGAGTGGTAAGTTTACCAAGGGGAGATAAGAAAATTTGCATAGGAGAATGAAGAAACATTCGCCTAGTGACAGTTTTTAGATTGTATCAACATCAGTATTGGTTTAAATTATTGAAAGTGTGTGATATAATAATGAAGAATCTTAGAATAGTATTACTTAACCTACAAATTAGTGAGCGACTCTAAAAATCCATAAATTTAGAATATACAGTGCAATCGTGATATAACAAAATGTCGGTATTTAGATTCATTAACCAACCCAGTAAAATTACATGAGGTTTTATTATTATATAGAGCTTAGTTTGGACTACAATTAGTTTTAACAAGTTTAAAAAAACAACGATTGTTTTACGAAGAGTTTAATGTGTTTGAATCTGTGAGACATGAGTTGCTATCGAATATATAATACTGTATTTACAATATATAATACTATGAAAGGGTTTTTGATTAAAGAAATCATGACGTAAAAGTATATTGTTCATTAGCTTTTAGGCAGTTCTAGGACATAATGAAAAATTAGTTATATCGAGGAGATGACCGCTTCCAAAAACTAAGACAGACTAGTACTAATGACAATTTCGATGATGGGCCGGAAAAAGTTGATTCTGTTTAAAATAATCATATTTTTAAAACATTTCATGAAAAAGTGCGTGCGTACAAAATACACAGAAGTCTTGTTTATATCTATACAAATGTAAAACTGTCATTAAAATATTAAGGTTTTTGTTAATATTAGAAATTATTATGGAAAAATAGTATATAAAATTATTAAATGACGAGTGGCAAATTAAAATACCACATTTTATTTGTAAATATTAAAACTTCCTAACCTTCAAACGAGCATAAAAAACGCTGCACATTTTCGTGACGCTAATCACGCGTTTCATGCGTAAAAATTTAACCCTCTTAAGAAGTTTTAAGTAAAAAAACCAGCAATGATACACAAAATCAAAACTCTACTGACGCTCGGGTCAACAAACGCACGCGGCCGCGGCCAGTGTGCGTGTCATTAGTACAATCGTCTGTGTTCATTTTAAGAAGCGGTCTCCTAATTGCCTTGTAAATTATTACAATTATCTATCGACCCTAGACAGCAAATACGTAGTAATTTTTTTTTGCAATTTAACTCTGGTGGTTTCTACACAATTATGAATATTTAGGCTTGGCACGTCGTATTGTAAGCGTGGTAATTAGCTACGGCCGAAGCCACCAAGCAGACCAGTTTCGGACAAATTAAAAAAAGGATTTACCTAAATTTGCCTTGCCGGGAATTGAGTCCAGGGATCGGCTGGCATATCGACTATTATGTCAAAAATATAGGTGACATAAATCGATATATTCATAGCATTTAGTATATAGAAGTGCTGTTGGTGCACGCGACATACGTTGACCTTAGCAACTCGAAACCTCTATAAAGACAATCGTCCTAATCCGATTCTCAGTAGTTTAACAGAGCAAAATAAAGGAAATTGTATTTTCTTATGTTGCCACTTTTAATTAGAAACCATTGTCTGGTTTTATGGTAATCAACCAAAAATTTGTGTTTCGCAACGATACGTACAAACTATCACAGGTTAATCATTTATTACATAGGTTATTTGAAGATTCAAAAGTGACGTAAAAGCCTACTTCAATAAAGATATTTTGAATTCGAATTTACAACTTAAGACTGTATCATCATTTACCATCAGGTGAGAACACAGTCACGATGCTAAGTCATTTAGTATATCTTGAAAATATGAACATAAATATATGTCGGAATCAAAAAGTTTCCGGAATGCCAGCGCCATCTGCCGACACTGGACAGAGTCAATGAGCAACAGACCGGCGGCGTACTAGACAGTTCTCTAGTAACGGTCGGCCAGAGTGGTCGACTATTGTGTCGCGCGTTACAACTATTACTGTTAATGTGTTTGTGTAATTTGTAATCGACATCATAAAGCGATTGGACATTATAATCTGATTTAGTTAATATCATGTACCACAATTATTTATTTATTTATTTTTTTTCGTACACCACAAAAAAAAACAAGATAAAGACAATTATCTGGCTAACATAAGATGGCAGAGCACAAAAGGCGGTCTTATCGCTTGATAGCGATTATATTGCAGGAACCGTGGTCATTATTACTAAGGACTACTAATATTACAAATGCGAAAGTAACTATGTTCTGCTTTGACGACAAAACTACTGAGCCGATTTAAATAAAATTTGGTACATAAATAGATTTGATAGTTAAGGGGTTGGGGCAAGGGCACACTAAATTAGTATAGAAACATCAATATTAAAAGTGTTTTGAATTTTTACTTGCGATGTTTTGATAACAATTTCATAGTGATTTCTTCCTAAAACTTAACATTTATATATCTTAAAATAACAAAAAACTATTGAAAAGAGACATGGCCCAAAAAAGGTTAGGATGCTGTATTAAAGTATTTATGTATAAAATAATTAGCTTAAATTATTCAAAATGCTATCCAAAAACACTATTACACGCGGACGGAGTCACGGGCATTCCTATTCGTGAAAAAAACAACCACATAGTATCGTGATATGTGCCCGTAAATAATATATTTAAAAACATTGATAAATAACGAAGGTTTCAGTTTGAAACAGTTAATGTGCATATATATAATTATCATCAACAGCGCTGCAACGTATGCCGGGCGTCAGGTTATAATAATGACTATCAATTAATTTTATTTTTACACATTTTTACCTTGAAAATTATTTTGCACGCTCGCAAGTGAATTCGTATTGTTACAAAAGATAATACAGATGTTACGTAGGCTATAAAAGGTGTCTATTTTGTTAAATATACCAAAGTTATTGACTTCTACACCGCATTGTCATCAGCTATTATTGTCCTCGCTTACCTGAGGCTTTCTATCTTCTTTATTATTACTATGTTAATCTGTAAGTCTTTCACGTTTTAAGCAGTACTTTTTATGTTTGTGACTACTTTTAGGATTTACATACATACATAGCATCACGCCTCATTCCCATAGGGGTAGGCAGAGACAACATCCTTCCACTTGCCACGATCCTTGCATATTTCCTTCGCTTCTTTCATTCTCATTAAACCTTTAGGTTTTACTGTGCATTTATTACCTTGGTAATAAGGAGGCACTACTAATTGCTTTCCAAGTTGTACTTCTTCATTTTATCATCATATGCACCAACAAACAATGCATGCATACCCAACTATCATCACCCTCAAAACATAGACACAGATACTCGTCTAAACTAATATTATAAAGAGGAAAATACTACTGTATCGAATACAATTTTTTCACCATTAGAAAGCTGCATATTCACTGTATGATATAGGCTATCTACTTTCCCCAAAAAAAAAATGGGGATCTGTAATAAATTTGCATTGATGTAACCCAAGGAGGGAAAAAATCACAAAAAACCTGTCTTAGCCTGCTCTGCGGAAACTATTCATGATAATAAACATAAAAATGTTCCCGGAATATTATAGAACGTATCAATCAAAATAGTCTAAGATACCATATGTCCAACTACTGCAGTTAGGCCACCAGTATCAAAGGTTATGGGTTCACAGTCAAGCGATATCCTGTCATTAAAAAAATAAATAATTAATAAAACCTCCGTTGGAAACGATGACAAGAACCAAACTACAATATTTTGAAATACATCATTACAATGAAATAAGTTTAAGTTATAACTAGCGATTTTGAAAATAGCACAATTCCCTGTAAAGGTTCCCCTTTCACTTAAGCTCTCAGAGTATTTTTCTACTTTTTAACTTATATATGAAAGGTGGTGCCTTTCTTCGGTCCAATTCTGATGATGGCACCCATAAGAAAACTACATGTCTTAAATTTATGAGTCAAGAGTGAATGCGAAAGATAGAAGGGGAAGACCAAGGCGAATGTTCCTGGACCAAATCCAGGACATTTTAAATAACGGCCAGGTCAAGAGTACTCTAAACCGACGAACTTGTATGAAGGGTTTAATGAGAGTGAAAGAAGCGAGGGAGATATGCAAGGGTCGTGGCAAGTGAAAGGATGTTGTCTCAGCCTACCCCTATGGGAATGAGGCGTAATTCTATGTATGTATGTATCTTAAATTTGTATTAAGAATGACAAATGGACGAATAACTCAATATCACGCCAACTACGATGATTCGTTTTCAATTGGAAAGGATATACTTCGAGGGTTGTTACTTGACAGTTTGGTTAGGTTTTGATCATGGGATCCATGGCAAAGTAACGGAAATCTTCAGTTCTTAGGAGCAAATTAACTATACTCTGCAGAATCTTTTATAGGTTATTTGAGTCACCTACCGGAACGTCGGAATGGTCAAGTAATTGTCATAGTTAAACATGATGACCAATGGAACTCTTCAGCAGCTTACAGTAAGGGCGCGATTTGTGAAGAATATCTAACTATCTGTAATCAAATTGCAATAAGCTTACTTTTATTGCTGCATTGCAATAATTACTTAGTGTTATTATGCATGTAGCGATGGTACTGGTGAACATTACATCACCGTAATAATTTGATCCAAAACAGAACCAAAGTCACCGACATAGCCCTACGAATCGCGAACCTGAAGTGGTAATGGGCGGGGCACATAGTTCGACGAACTGAAGGACATTGGGACCGGAAGGTGCTGGAATGGCGACCTCGCACCGGAAGACGCAGTGTAGGAAGACCTCCCACAAGGTGGACCGACGATATAAGGAGGGTCGCCGGTAGCCGATGGAGCCAGGCGGCACAAGATCGGGCCTTGTGGACGTCATTACGTGAGACCTATGTCCAGCAGTGGACGTCCATCGGTTGAAGCGACGAATAATTTGAAAGGACTTTTTAGTAGTCCAATATTTTTCAATTCATTTTACTTGGGAGAACTTTAGATAAGAGTAGGAAATTATTTTTTACTTTTTAGATGACATTAATTTCTTTGGAATTGTTTGTTTTGTTAAAATTTTTATTTATTTATAGTTTTTGTTACAAATGCTTGCCCTGTGGTCAAAATTGGACTATAATTATACTATAATTATATTATTATCGCTGAACTGTCCAATATTATACTTCTATAATCACAGATTTAGCCAAGCCTTCAAGTATTGATTGATTGATATGTAGATTTTTAAAATCACGTTTATTAAATTAAGTGAACATAATATTAAAAATCTGTGCTGCATTTTTATTTGCTCGTTATATAACGTATTTAGTTTCATGAGAGTGTGTACAGCAACTTTAGTATATATGTAATCGAAGACATAAATTATTCTACATTTATTGATTTTAATGCAATCGCTTGTCCCGTCCTGTCTGTAATTTATGTAGGAAATTGAAGCATGATTGTTATACAGGTTTCTTGGTAACATATTCCTATAATCGAATTCTGAGCAGTTTCAAAGAGTAGCTTCTTTGTAAAAATAATTTGCTTAATTATTATGACATTAAAGTAGTTAAGTGGCAGCCCATTAACGTCGTACTGCTGGACATAGGTCTAATAATTATCAGAGAGAAGGTTATTAGAGTAAAGATCCAACACGTTGCTCCATTTAGGGAGGCATACTGCACAAGTGCACTCTCTATTCCTTACACACGACCGGAGAGAGATCAAGCGCAGGAGGGATGGCTTAACGTGCTCTCCGAGGCACGGAGCACACCGAAAACTATATAACAAGGGCTAATATTAAGAAACTAGACTCATTCGGAATTATTATAGATACACTTTATAGACCGTTTTTTATGCTAAGTCGTATGAACGTTAGTTAGTTTTAATATTTATAAACAAGATATAGATATCTCATTTTCTCCCATGTGTATACTGGCACATAAGTTCACGTTAATTTGACAGCAATTTTTCAAATACTTTAAATTTTACAAAGGTGGCCTATACACTGTTACTATAACAAACTGCTCTAATTCAATAGGTGCCAGCTCTATCGTCCGTTACACAGACAGGCTCATTATCTGTACGTTCCATATTTTTTTTTTGCCATTCGTCATTTAATGTACTATTTTTCACAAAATATAAAATAAAAATATTTCATCAATTTTAAATTCAAAAACCAAAATTTAATTAATAATTTCTGATATTTTTATGAAAAAATGTTTTTATTTACAATTCATCATTTGAGATTTCAATGAATTATTTGTATCAATTTCAGACACTTAATGACAATGAAATTCCTAACATATCTTCCTTTTGAAATATAAAGTTTTAGATTTGTACAAATATAAGACTTAAAAATTTGTTCGCCAACAAAGTTTCACTTGTGACTTTGTACGCGGGCCCTTTTAAATTTGTCATGTGTTATAACATGATGGTACAAAACATTTTTTTTTGTAAATAACAAATTTTGTATTTAAATTAACGTAATTAAGATATGTATCAATAAAATCCTACCAAACTAACATTTATAATCCTTAGTAACCAAAATTAATAAACTAACACTTATATACTTGTACAGAGAAGGAAGAGCATAAAGCACAGGGATGTAGGGTTCTCCGTCGACATTGTCATTATTGGCATCCATAATTTCCATATTGTGGGCATTGGTGGGTAATGTTATTGCAACACTTTATTAATTAACTCAGATTATAATGTTCCCGATATCAATTTACACAAACTCACTAATGATAATTTCAAGTCGACCGCTTTGGCGCTCCGTCACCTGAGAACTACCGAGATACGCGCGCCGAACTGCCACTACTTACTACTTTTACTTAAGAATATTAAATATTGTGATCTGTTTTGGCTGCTTTAACAAATAAATAAATACTGGTGTATAATAAAGTAAATAAATGGTCAATTGATATGTAAACATAGTATTCGGATAAACAAACGCCGTTACATCGTCAGTATATAGCAGAGCAATACTGGGAACTGACAATACGTTCTAAGCTTATTGATTTTGATGCACCCTCCCTGGTCGGTCCCGGCATCCAATTATTTCAAGCGTTGCACGTGTACCGCTGATAAGGTACGGCGAGATCAAATTCAAACCGTAATTTTAGCGTACCAGCCGTATATTTAACAGTCAAACTAACAAATAGGAGACTAATCTTCATATAACAATTAAATTCTTCTAAAAACTAACTCTGCATTAGCAAATGAAGGCACCCCATGTTTTTAAAAGTGACATTAAAGATTCTCGTCCGAGAATATGTAGGAGACCCCTTCCGAAAATGAAGACAGACTATGGTACTAATGACAACTTTGATGATGGTTAAGAAAAAATAATGTCAGAAATGAAACTTCTTTGACTGACTTTAATTTTTAAATTGTGTTTATATTTATATTAATCTAAAACTTTAGATTTCCGACACTTAGGGGAGGGAAAAAGGAAGATATGTTAGTAATTTTATTGTCAATAAAATATTAAAAGTGTCGAAAATAATTCGTTGAAATAGTAAATAAAAATGCCACGCGTTTTTAGTCAATATTAGAAATTATTAAATTTTGATTGTGAATTTCAATTTTGATTATGAAATATTAATTTTAATATTTTATGAAAAATAGTAGTATAATAAATGTCGAGTGGCATGTTATTTACTACCTAACCTTCACACGATTTAGCCTAAAAACGCTGCAAACCTTCGTAACGTTAATCACGCGTTTCATCCGTAAAAAAATTACCCTCATGCGCCTAAAGAAGTTTCCCTTCAAAAAGAATCAAATTTTAATACGTTTCATTAACATTATTTACGCTCCATCATGTTAGTACAACTAAATGAACTGTTAGTATCATAAAAAATACATTACTTTCCAAAAAAAACTTACAATGAAACAAAATCAAAAACAGCTCATGTTCGATCGGTCTTCAAATACCCGGTATATAAATCACGTTCAAAGATTCTGTTACATACAGACATACAGTTGAAGCTAATAAAGCATGCTATAAAACGCGTAAATCGAGTGTGCTTTAGAACACAGCAAAGTAAGTAGCAGCTCATTAACGTCCCACTGTTGGGCACAGACCTCCTCACTCATATGAAAGAGGGTTTTTAGAGCATAGACCCACCACGCTGCTCAACTGCGGATTGGCAAGCATAGTACACAAGTGCACTCTCTATTCCTTCACTCTCATAGTCCGATGTGACGGTAATCCGACACAACCGGAGAGAGATCGGGGTCAGGACCGACGGCTTAACGTGCTTCTCCGAGGCACGGGGGTGGAGCACACCGCCAACATCCCAACTTCGGGCAAATATTGAGAAAATCTTAATAGAAAACTCGATATCCATTTTTGATTGGCCCGACCCGGGACTCGAACCCAGGACCTCATGTCTGTAGTCGAGCATGCTAACCACTAGACCAATGAGGCAGTCACAGTAGAGCACAGTACTTAATTAATACATACATAAGCAAAAGGTTAATTAATACATACATAGATACATAGCATCACGCCTCATTCCCTTCGTGGTAGGCAGAGACAACATCCTTCCACTTGCCACAATCCTTGCATATCTCCTTCGCTTCTTTCATTCTCATTAAACCTTTCATACAAGTTCGTCGGTTTAGAGTACTCTTGACCTGGCCGTTATTTAAAATGTCCTGGATTTGGTCCAGGAACGTTCGCCTCGGTCTTCCCCTTCCAACTTTCGCATTCACTCTTGACTCATAAATCCTTTTTGTCAGTCTCCTTTCATTCATTCTCTCTACATGCCCAAACCATCTAAGCATACCTTTCTCAATTTTAGTCAATACGTCTTCTTTTAGACCACAACGTTCTCTTATCACACTATTTCTTAAATGTCACACAGTAATCCACTCATACTTCTCAACGCTCTCATCTCTACCGCATTTATTTTACTTTTCTGATTCTTCTGCCATACCCAACTTTCACTACGATACATAAATGTTGGCACCAACACTCCAGCATGCACAGCCAGCCTAGCCCTTTGAGACACCATCTGGCTATTCATAAATGCGTGCAGAGCACCATTTACCATATTAAGGTTCTATTAGCATTATTTACGCTTCATCATGTTAGTAAAGCTAAATGAAAGGATAGTTTGATAACTAACTAATAATGAAACATGATAACTCATTAAAGCATTTGGAGGGAAACACCATGGTTGGTGGCTAGTTGAAACATCGAAATGTTTTAAGTAGTTTACGTTATATATTTCAATGCGGCGAGAGAGATGGTGAATCGATGGGAAAACTAGCGACGAAGCGACGCTTCGCCACGGCATGCATTGTCTCACGCGCAGTAATAGATTTTTTCATCAAAAATATTGGAAATTTTATCCTGTAAAACTTTAGTTATTACCATTTTAGGGAAATGTAAATAAGCGAGCTATTGAATAAACAAAAATCACCCTAAATTCAAGATAGCGGACTACGTAATAGGGTGTGGATCCTGAAAACCGACAGTTAAGCTGTCAGTGACCCTCCCTACGATTTCGGATGAAAATTTGCTGTTAAATGAAATGCCATCTCCTTTTTGAGCTGATTCGACTAGGCTTTATATCAATTTTAAGAATCTACGTGTAACCATTTACGTAAGTATGTGAAAATACATATTAACGTAATAATTAAGAATAACTAAAGGCGGTATGTAGCGGTTAACTAACGCTGCGACATGCACTTGACCGGTTTCTTTGAACAAAACTCCTCGCCAATTTATTATGTAGGGCATTTAGGTTCAACGAGTAGGAGTAAAGTACTTCGAAAACCATTTTATAGTATACTAGATGTTCTCTGCGGTGTTACCCGCGTAATTTACGATTCCATAAGAATATGAAACTATTTCATCAATAGAACACAAAAGGTTTGTGTTAATGCAAAGTTTTCAGACGGGTCTCTAACGAAATTAGGTGTCCCACAGGGTTCCATATTAGGACCCTTTCTATTCCTCATTTACATTAATGACTTTCCTTATTTTGACCACGATCATGAGATGGTTTTGTTTGCTGATTATACTTCTCTAATATTCAAAGTCGTCAAAAAAATGGATTGAATCTAATAATTTATTACCCAACGGGAAAAACAAATGAAAATCATTGTTTAACTTAATCGCACTCAATTAATATAGNATACTAGATGTTCTCTGCGGTGTTACCCGCGTAATTTACGATTCCATAAGAATATGAAACTATTTCATCAATAGAACACAAAAGGTTTGTGTTAATGCAAAGTTTTCAGACGGGTCTCTAACGAAATTAGGTGTCCCACAGGGTTCCATATTAGGACCCTTTCTATTCCTCATTTACATTAATGACTTTCATTATTTTGACAACGATCATGAGATGGTTTTGTTTGCTGATACTTGTCTAATATTCAAAGTCGTCAACCAAATGGATTGAAGCTAATAATTTATTACCCAACGGGAAAAACAAATGAAAACCATTGTTTAACTTAATCGTACTTAATTAGTATAGAAAAATCAATATTTAACGTATTTTATAAATTTCAAAGAAAAGTTAACGGATAACAAAATAGGCTCAAATACTTCAGTTTAGAAAACCGTAGAATGATTTTATCATTGACTTTCTTGTTCAAACTATTTCATAGTGATATTGTAGTCCAGAACTTGTGTTTAAGTTCAGTTTTAATGTCCCACGTTGTAGCAATTGTGGCCATAACTGCAACTTATTTTATCATTAACATTTCAGGACTAATTTGGGCAAATATTCTCCAATACCACGAATGTCAATGTTATATAACAATTGAGTGAAACATGCATTCGAGGTAGATATTTTTTATAATAGTTTTAGTATTTTGGCCATCTTTTCTTTAATTAATATGTTTATTTTTAATTTTAACATTTAATAATATTATCATCTTCTTGTGACATTATATATTAATTTAATCTGACTTCATGTATAATAATTATCGCATGCTGTGATAGCTTATTATTAGTTGGACATATTCATTGTATCGTTTTTTTATCATAAATTAAACGTATATTATGTACCTGATGTTGGCTGTCCAAAATAAAAAAGTTTGAACTTCAGTGTATTTTTTAATATACATTTAAATTTTTTTCTTACAATGTTTTGATAACAATTTCTTACCATCCTAAAACTATATTTCTTAAAAGAACAAATTATAGTATGAGGTTTCGTCCGGTAATCCTCAGTGCCTGAAGACCAAAGTCTTCGAACAGTGCGTGTTGCCAGTGATGACCTACGGTTCTGAGACGTGGTCGTTGGCTATGGGCATCATGCGGAAGCTAAGAGTCACTCAGCGTGCGATGGAGAGGACTATGCTCGGAGTTTCTCTACGTGATCGAATCAGAAATGAGGAGATCCGTAGTAAAACCAGAGTCACCGACATAGCCCTAGGAATCGCGAACCTGAAGTGCCAATGGGCGGGGCACAAAGTCCGTAGGACCGGTGGACATTGGGGCCCGAAGGTGCTGGAGTGGCACAAGGTAGATTGACGACATAAAGAGGGACGCCGGCAGCCGCTGGAGCCAAGCGGCGCAAGATCGGGCCTTGTGGACGTCATTACGTGAGACCTATGTCCAGCAGTGGACGTCCATCGGTTGAAGCGACGACGACGACGTATGGGGAGGCATAAAAATTTCGAAATATTAAGGAATTTAAAAAGTTTGGGAAACACTGCTGTATTCTATGAGTGAGGAGACCTGTGCTCAGCAGTGGGACGTTAATGGGCTGATAATTACCTTTATATCGCGACATTTAGTTGATATAATATTGTATATTATGAGACGGGAGCGAGCGTAGGTTGTCATTTGAAATAAAGCGACCTCCGCACAGGTCGGACACCTCGTATGACTCACCTGGAGGAACGAATATAGCTCGAGAGATAATTATGCAAACACCATTAACTAAATACAAAATTGACACATTTTAATCAATACCTATCTAATGTCTCAAATTAATATTATAACACAATGGCTGTGCCCGCAACTTCGTCCGCGCATAATACTGTGCGTAGTATTTTAACAATTATTTTTTTACAAATAAGACATAAGTAAGTAGTAGGGTTTTTAGAGCATAGACCCACCAAGTTGCTCCATTGCGGATTGGCAGGCATTGTACCTAAGTACACTCTCTATTCCTTCACTCTCATAGTCCGATGTGACGGGAATCCGACACGACCGGAAAGAGATCAGGCGCAGGACTGACGGCTTAACGTGCTCTCCGAGGCACGGGGGTGGATCACACCGCCAACTTCCCAACTTCGAGCAAATATTGAGAAAATCTTTATAGAAAACTCAATATTGACTTTTGAAATGGCTCGAACCCAGGATCTCATGTCTGTAGTCAAACATGCTAACCACTAGACCAATGAGGCAGTTAAATAAGACATATGTATAAATAATTTAACGAGCTATTTACAGTGTTTCCCTGCAAATAGCTTATGGTCCTTTCTGAGGCTCTTGACCAGTGATTTCCAACGTGCGACCAATTTGATAGTTAATGTGGGGCAAAGAGGGCCCTAAATTAATATAGATAAAAGAATATTTTGAAGTGAAACTTCTTTAGGCGCATGAGGGTAAAATTTACGCATGAAACGTGTGATTAGCGTCACGAAGACGTGGAGCGTTTTTTATGCTAATTCTTTTGAAGGTTTTCATATAAGTTTTAATATTTACAAATGACACGTGGCATTTTAATTTGCCACTCGTCATTTAACAATTTAATATACTTTTAATAAAATAAAAATATTTCATAAACTTTCTTTTCTAAATTTTAAATTAAAAAACAAAGGCATTCTTATTTACAATTCGTCATTTGAGATTTCAATAAATTATTCGTATTAATTTTTCACACTTTTAAGATTTTAATTTAAATTAAATTTATTAAATAATTAATATAATTAATAATAACTTTCATGTTATGAATTTTTACTTCTTTCTAAATCTTTTATATTTATATTTATTAATAGAAAATATCAATTTTTAAAGGTTAATTATGTATCGGGGCATAAACATTTTTGAAATGATAAGGTAGGGCGTGGCTCAAAAAAGGTTGGAAAACACTAGGCTACATTATCGGTATACCCTGGAACATCCTCTCGAGTATTCCAGGTATCCACGGGGATTTCCCAGCGTTAAAAAAACGATTATCGGTGTACTAAATTTCAATCATTTTTGCGTATAACAACGACACATAGACAGATAAAAGTTACTTTCGCAATTATAATAATGATAATTTTACGTCAAATTTCAGTAGAAAATAGGTTTTTGATTTCACGGCCACCCTGGAGCAATGGTCTAGCTAGCAGGTTCTGTGCTCAATTCCCGAAAGTAAATATTTAGGAAATTACATTTACTAATTCATCTGTCAAATGGGCAGAGGCTTCGGTTACCACCTTACCAGCAAAGATGTACCACCAAACAACAGATTTGTGTTCCAGAAACCGTAAGACATAATTCACCTCTTGCCAGATTAGCGCGCCGTCTTAGACTGTATCATAACTTACCATCAGGTGAGATTACAGTAAATCGCTAACCTTTCAGCAATAAAAAAACACTAACTTCTTAATGATCTTTCTATGTGAAAATTTTATTTATTCAAGTAGGCATATAGTGTAAATCTACCACCGTTTTGGAAAGTTAAATCTACCGAGAAATAACTGGTAAAAAACACATTTTAAACAAAATTCTTGTATAACCTAAAATAATCTTTCGCTTTTAAATATGCCGTTTATATAACTACGTCTTTGACATATTTCTTAAAATTATTTAGGGGCACATTTAAATATAATGAATGAAGCTTTGAAAAGGAAAGGAATGAAAGTGAATGTAAATAAAACGAAAGTTATGCTTTTTGAAAAAGATGAATCTATGACGAAAGGCACTATTTTGATAGATGGGGAACAAGTAGAAGAGGTGAAAGAATTTGTATACTTGGGACCTAAATTTACAAAAGATGGAACATGTGAAAGTGATATTGAAAGGAGAGTGAATGCAGGGAATATGGTAAATGGTGCTCTGCGCGCCTTTATGAATAGCCAGATGGTGTCTGGGCTAGACTGGCTGTGCATGCAGGAGTGTTGGTGCCAACACTTATGTATGGTATTGAAAGTTGGGTATGGCAGAAGAATCACAAAAGTAAAATAAATGCGGTAGAGATGAGAGCGTTGAGAAGCATGAGTGGATTAAAACTGAGTGACAGAGCAAGAAATAGTGTGATAAGAGAACGTTGTGGTATAAAAGAAGACGTAGTGACTAAAATTGAAAAAGGTATGCTTAGATGGTTTGGGCACGTAGAGAGAATGAATGAAAGGAGACTGACAAAAAGGATTTATGAGTTAAGAGCGAATGCGAAAGTTAGAAGGGGAAGACCGAGGCGAACGTTCCTGGACGAAGTCCAGGACATTTTATATAAGGGCGAGGTGAAGAGTACTCTAAACCGACGAACTTGTATGAAAGGCTTAATGAGAATGAAAGAAGCGAAGGAGATATGCAAGGGTCGTGGCAAATGCTATGTATGTATGTATGTATGATTTCAACCCGACCAATGATTTTTGAACCTTTTAATATCTTGTATTGGATCTGTTTATTTCGCTTTTTCTTACTGTATAGGTGCATATTATTTTTGATAACAAATGCTTATAGATAAATCAGAAATCCAAACAAACTCCCAGAAGAAGTGACAAAAACGTCGCTAAATGAATTTTATTAAAAGAAAACCAATTGAGAAATCATTATATAATTTGAATGACTACTTAGAAGATAAAAAAGCGTGGGAGCAAATGGATTGCTCTAATCAATATAGAATAAATTAAAAATATATATTGTAACGATGATGAGCAAAAATAGGGACATCTGACTGAGTTTGTTGTGGGCTCTTCTCAGAACAGGGCGGGAAGGAACCCTCGTAACTTCTTTGATTGTAAGTCGTTCTTTAATATTAGGCGTACATTGAAATAATATATGATAAAAACGATATTCGACGATTCAAAAATGTTGTAAAGCATACTTGAATGAAGGAATTTAAAGAAATGACTGAAGAAAGTTCGGAAATTGATACCTAAAAAATAATCTACGTGATATGATCTTAATTTTTTATACTATCCCAAACCAATTGACATTCATATTCACATTTGTTTAATTGATAGTCGTGATTTTGATTTTAATTTGATTTGATTTGATTTAATTTAATTGTATTTAATTTAGTTTAATTTCATTTATTTTCTGTATTATTATATTCTATTTGTCACTAACATAGTTATAAGTTATTTGTATTTTAACAATTTGGGCCAAATGTTGCCTTGAAAAAAAACTTATTATTATTATAAACACCAAAAGTATACGTATCAGAATGAGCCACAGCGATGTGAGATCGGAATTAGGCACTAATTGATATAACTCGCCTTAACTTGTTTTAGAGGAAGTGATTAATTTAACGACTGAATACCTACTAGACAGTGAATTCATAATTGAATAATAAGAATTTTTCAAATGGATACAAAACATTTTTATTAGAAAAAGCTATAGGTTTCTTCTGACATTTGAATTTTTTAGTTACCTAGTAAGTAGCAGCCCATTAGCTTCCCACAGCTGGGCATAGACCTCCTCATTCATATGAGAGAGGGTTTTTAGAACATAGACCCACCATGCTACTCCACTGCGGATTGGCAGGCATAGTATACAAGTGTACTCTTTATTCCTTCACTTTCATAGTCCGATGTGCCGGGAATCCGACATTTCGGGCATATATGGTTTGTCAGCGGGAACTTTGGAAGACCGTCAAAAAGAAGGTTGCGTATCTGGGGCATGTTCTGAAACATGACAGGTACGGACTCTTACAATTAATAATGATGGGCAAAGTGGCTGGCAAGAGGTGTATTGGTCGCAAGAGGAAATCCTGATTGCGCAACATCAGGGAATTGCCCTGGATCGCGAGTGCCGCTCAACTATTTAGCCTCGCAAGGGACTAAGTTAAATGAGGAGAACTGACTACCAAACTTCTTTAGTCGGAGAGGCACATAAAGAAGAACCAAATTAATTATAAAAGATTACTACTAAATTTAAAAAATTGACATTATGAATACTATCTAAAGGTCCTTAAAAGAAAATAACTACTGGGATACATGCAATGTAATATAGATATTTAAAAAATATATCGATACTTTATTGCATTTCCGACATCCCTCGACAGATTCTGCCCCTGACAGCTTGACACTACCGCCTACAGCAGTTACGTCGTGACCACGTTCCGTGTAACTGCGTCGAAATATCGACATAAATTTCAAGAAACGCCACGGGTTATGTACCCGTTAAAACAGTCTTCAATATGTCGATAAACCAATAAAATTTAAGTTTAAAACAATTAGTTTAAAACAATTGTAAATATTCGTTCGTTAAAAAAAATACTATATTCTATATGTCGGAGTTCAAGAGTCTGTGGAACGCTGGCGCCATCTGTGTATCGGCGTGGGGGCAGAGTCAATAAGTGGCAGTCCGGCGCGTCTCTCGGCAGTTCTCGAGTGGCGGTCGGCCGGAGTGTTCGACTATAGAAACTGTCGCGTTTCTAGCTATTAGTGTTATAGAGTTTGTGTAAATTGATATCGGGAACATTAAGTGATTGAAAATTATAATCCGAGTTAATTAACAAGTGTATGTTATTGCCTACCTTCCTTCTTCGCTACTTACAGCTTTTTAAACTCAAGGTTGTCTGGAAGAAATCGCTATTAAGCGATAAGACCGCCTGTTGTACTTTCTTTCTCTATTTAGTTAAGTTTATTATAATGTATTACTTTTAAGGTGCAATAAAGTGTATAAATAAATAAATAAAAAAGTGTTAGATTGCACCAACATTACCCACGAACGCCCACAGAATAAGAAATTAAATAATGGATCCAATTAATAACGATGTCGGCGGAGAACCCTACGCCCCTGTGCTTTATGCTTCTCCGTTCTCTCTTATTCTCCGACATATATAATTAAATGCATACATTCGCCTCAAAATACTTCAAATACTAGACAGCAACTGTGTCAACAACTTACATTTTACAACGGTATTTATACTTTGTAATATAATTAATATTAGACACTTATATCGTTAATGTGAAGCACTCCACAATTATTATAGTTACAAATATAGATAGATGGATAACACCAAGGTAAAAAGAGATAAAATGTACAATGAGGTGGGTTTATCTACACAGCGATTTCAACCAGGGTGCCTTTGTTATTTTTAAGATTAGCGCTTGAATGTGACCACACTTGATGATACAGTCTAAGATGGAAGCGCGCTAATTTGGCGTGAGGTGATATACCTCTTATGGTTTCTACACAGCATTGTATCGGTACACAAATCTCTTTTGTGGTAGGGTGGTAATTGCCACGGGCGAAGTCTCCCAGCCTTCCCTTTAAATTTTAAAGTTGAATTACCCTCTTGATCGACAAATCTTACTTCAAATCAAAAGATGAGAAGTCTTTACAAATACAGAGACCAAGTCCTTCCACATGCCACGATCCTTGCATATCTCCTTCGCTTCTTTCATTCTCATTAAACCTTTCATACAAGTTCGTCGGTTTAGAGTCCTCTTGACCTGGCCGTTATATAAAATGCCCTGGATTTGATCCAGAAACGTTCGCCTTGGTCTTCCCCTTCCAACTTTCCCATTCAATCATAAATCCTTTTTGTCAGTCTCCTTTCATTCATTCTCTCTACATGCCCAAACCATCTAAGCATACCTTTCTCAATTTTAGTCACATCTTCTTTTACAACGTTATATATTAAATTATATTCGTCAATAATAAATGTCAGCGTTAAAAAAACATCTGAACGCATTCATATCTGTTTTCGCATTAAAAATATATGTATAAACAATTAAATGTAATTATGAATTCTCCATCTCGTAGGTGTTGAGGTAATATTAGGTATTTCCTCTAAAACAAGTTGGTGATATCATTTGGATGTGGTTTATGTTATTAGGGCAGATATTTGGGTACGATTGGAAAAATTGATAAATAATAGCTACAATGGTGTTATGTTGAGACGCTTGTCTACTTGTTTTAAGAATTCGTGAGTTCTATACCTAAGGAGGCACAACTTTTTATAAAAAGAAATCTCTATATATTAGAGTCTATGAATAAACATCGTCGCTTCAATCGATGGACGTCCACTGCTGGACATAGGTCTCACGTAATGACGTCCACAAGGCCCGATCTTGCGCCGCCTGGCTGCCGGCGACCCTCTTTATGTCGTCAATCTACTTTGTGCCACACCAGCACCTTCGGGCCCCAACGTCCATCGGTCCTTCCGACTATGTGCCCCGCCTTTTGCCACTTCAGGTTCGCGATTTGTAGGGCTATGTCGGTGACTTTGGTTCTGCTGCGGATCTCCTCATTTCTGATTTGATCGCGTAGAGAAACTCCCAGCATAGCCCTCTCCATCGCACGCTGAGTGACTGAGCTTCCTTATGAGGCCCATACTCAGCGACCACGTCTTAGAACCGTAGGTCATCACTGGCAACACGCACTGTTCGAAGACTTTGGACTTCAGGCACTGAGAAATATTGGACAAAAATATCTGGCGAAGATTCCCGAACTGTGAGCTCCTTTTCGAAATTGGACCTACCTAGCTGGACTATATGTCCCAGGTATGTGTACTCGTTAACTATTTCGAGTGCCGAGTTCTCAACGATGACTGGGTGTGGCGGTACATGGATATTAGACATAATTTTGGTCTCATCCACGTTCATTTTCAGGCCCACCTGTTGAGAAACTCTGTTGAGGTCATCGAACAATGTATTGAGATCTTCGAGAGTCTCTGCCATAATGACTACGTCATCGGCAAAGCGTAGATGAGTGATGAATATACATATCTCTTTATAATAATCGAGTTAACTTAGTTCCGCTGCATTTGCTGTTAAAAAAGTAAGGCAGTACACTGATGTTGAAACTTCTAAAATGGTGTTGCTAAATTTCGCTTATTGTCATAGCATTATGTCTTACGCATACTGTTTTAGGGTGAGGCGGTGGTCATTGAAACTATATTTGCTTTACAAAAAATATTTCTTGTCCTTCTCTAAGAGAAAAATTAAAAAAAAAAAAACAATTCTCACAGTACCGTCGCAATATATATTGAATAATATCTTATATATCCGTGATAATATTCACTTATACAGCAAAAAAAGGGAAATACATAATTTTAATTATAGAAATGAAAACAAACTTGTAACCCAATATTTTTGAGTCGGATTTCACATAAGCATTTTTAATAAAATACCTCAATCAGTTTTACGATTTGCCTCTGCAGTTTTAAGAAATATGTCGAACAAATATTTTTCGTCGTCGTCGTATCGTTATTTGAACGATAAAAATGTTCTTGATCCCATTGCACACAGAAGCAAAATATTACACATTGTAAACTTTCCGAACCAGTGTAAGACTTATTACCAATGGACAGACTTCAGACGACAAAGCTCCACAGGTTAGAAAATTAAAATCTAAATTTATAAAAGAAATCGCTAGAGAGCGATAAGCCCGCCTACCTGTACCCCTTGAACAATTTTTGTTCGGTAATTATTGACTGCCTCATTGGTCTAGTGGTTAGTATGTTCGACTACAGACATGAGGTCCCTGGGTTCGAGTCCCGGGTCGGGCCAATTGGAAATCGATATTGAGATTTTCTCAACATTTGCCCAAAGTTGGGAAGTTGGCGGCGTGCTCCACCCCGTGCCTCGGAGAACACGTTAAGCCGTCGGTCCTGCGCCTGAACTCTCTCCGTTCGTGTCGGATTCCCGTCACATCGGACTATGAAAGTGAAGGAATAGAGAGTGCACTTGTGTACTATGCCTGCCAATCCGCAGTGGAGCAGCGTGGTGGGTCTATGCTCTAAAAACCCTCGCTCCTCAGAGTGAGGAGGCCTGTGCCCAGCAGTTGGACGTTAATGGGCTGTTACTTACTTTTTACTTACTAATTATTATTACTATTTTATTTATTCTTTATTTTGTATATTCTGTGGTGTACAATAAAGTTCTCTCTCTCTCTCTCTCTAAGAACTGCTTTTTTTTCATTTTATATTTTCTTTTCTTATTTTTGGTGAAAGAAAATATCAAATATATAGATTTATCCTGCCAAATCAAAGCTTGAAATCCTCTCTTCTATTAATGAGGAGACCTGAACCCAGAAAAGGGTTGATAATGCTGATAATTAATATTAAGCTTGAAATAAGCCAGTGGTATGTATCTATGGACTTTCTAAAGTCTTAGAATCAGTAAAGTAAGTAATAAACGCTGCTAATTATTACCTTTTATAAAGAAAAGAGGCTCTTTAAAATTTCTTAACTTTGTTTATATATAACCTCATTTACAATTGTAATATAAGGTAGCCCAGACCTCCTCAGTCATAGGAGAGAGGGCTTTTAGAGCATAGACCCAACACGCGGCTCGTCTGCAGGTTGGCAGGTTAGCTTACTTTAGAAAATTTAATTAGCGATTTCGTTAATTAAACTTCATATAACAACCAAGAGATGATACAGCATTGAGTTAGAAATAAGTTATATAATTGAAGGTTAATTTTTCTTTTATCATGTGACGACCTTGCTTACGTAATAGGGCAAGTATTTTCTATGGTAGAAGAAATCCTGGATTCGATTACTAGCATTTTAACATTAGAAAATGTAATTTTCAAATTTATCTAAATTCTAAATGAAGTCTTGTATATTTGACCATCACATGTAAACAGTTTAACGCTAACCTTCCTACAATATATTAAAAAAACTGAAACCTTAAAAATAATATTATAACTAATATAAGCAAAAAAAAAATACCTACTCATTTTGATCCGATCTGTTTTAACAGCACTCACAGATATTCTTATTCAACAAAACTCATTGTTTGAACGTAACAAAAGATTTTTACAATTAACACCATTACAAGTCCGTTTTCAAACGACTCTAAATGTCGATATTATAAATCACTTTAAAATGTAATAATTTTAAAATGAAGTACAAAGTTTCCAGACGATAAAGGGAACAGTTGGATCTGTATCAACACCCTTTGTCTCACTGCACACAATTCTAAAAGATAACGTACACAACTTATTATATATATCGCGAACGCAAATAAATAATTAAATTACAGATAATAAAAACTCACAGACAAAACTAACACAATATTAATACACATCGAGTTTGTATTATTATTAATTGCACTCGAGTTATGTACACGTGCTAGACAAGAGAGAGAGAGATAGCTGAATATATTAAAAGCCTTGTCGATTGCAATCGGTCAGATTAATAGTGAATTAAATTATTTTCCAATGACTATAGCGCGCGAATATGTGAAAAAAAAAAACAACAGATTATTAATATGCACAGGGTAATTATCAACTTTCGCGAGTTCGGTAAAGGTTTGCACAGATTAATTATGGATTTATTTAGCGGCGTACTGTGGTCGCGAGACGTCGTCCCGCAGCGGAGCCGAGCGACGAATGAGAGGTTTCTGTGCATTCCGCTTACACGATTTTCAGCATTTTTATTATGTTATAAATACAAATTTAGACGCCTCTTGCGTTAATACGCCCGGAACAAGTTTTACATTGCAATTATTTTCAAATACTTACATAAACATTATAAATATAAAGTTTATTCGTCAGGTTTATTATACCAACGATTATGGACGACTGTAATAATAATAATAATATCTTTATTTCTCAGGTAAATACCCATTACAGTCACAGTTAAATGAAATAAATTATTACAAGAAATTTAAGTAATTTAAATAACTAAAATATTAATAAAACTAAAATAAAATAAAATACAAAGTAAAATAAAATAAAGTAAGATAATTCAAAATTAATAATAATAATTAAAATTGGAAACTAAATCTATTTATTTGGACTGTGGTGCGCGGAATGCCAAAACTTAAAAATTGAGCAGTCAAAATTTTCTGTCAACGTCTTAATAATTATGTTGTCGGAAGTTCGTATTCTGTTCCAGAATCTTCCAAATGAATGAATCGTAATGACCTTATTTATTCCTTAGGCGTACATATACTAGAAAACTTGATGTACGTCCATAAGAATATTGACTCTTTTAGGAAAAAAAGTGAATGCACCTCATATAACTTAAGAAATAAAAATAAAATTGCTGTAAATTCTAGTACATAAAAATGACAAGTCATTCAAGGGTAACTATATACGTTTCTATAACAAACTCCCAGAAGAAACTACAAAGATGTCTCTTAATAAATTTAAATCTTTTATTAAAAGAAAACTAATTGAGAAATCATTCTATAATTTGAAAAAATAGATAGATAGTATGCTTTATTGAACACCACAAGAGAAACAATAATAATACAACGACTTAACTTGAGTAATTCTAGTGTACAATGGGCGGTCTTATCGCTAGTTAGCGATCTCTTCCAGACAACCCAACGTATAGGGAGACCGTCAGAGTAGAAAGAGTAGGTAGGCGGTGTTAATAAATAAATAGACATACTCATATTACTTAGAATATAAACATACACAAACACTTATAATATTCATAATACTAATACATAATTACATATAACACAGTTTTATCCGTGTCTAAATTAAACGTAGTTAAGTTACTTAGAAGACAAAAAAGCGTGGGAGTGAATTAATTGCTCTATATGTATATAGATATAGAATAAATAAATTAATAAATAAATTTTAAATATATATTGTAATGATGATAACAAAAAAAAAAAAACGTACACCCGACTGAGTTTGTTGTGGGCTCTTCTCGGACCAGGGCGCGAAGGAACCCTCGTAACTTTAGTTTGTAAGTCGTTCTTTAATGTTATCATCAGTCATTCATGGAAATAATATATATAAAAAAGACGATACTTGACTTTTCAAAAGTCTTGAATAAAGATATTTTGACTTTGACTTATTCAATGGTGAAATATATTTTTTCGTATATAACATATATAACGTATACAACACACACACGCACACACACACACACACACACACACACACACACACACACACACACACACACACACACATTTACATTCGCACACAGTCCCATAAAAATATATATTCATTCATATATGCCAAATATATTTATTAATATTGTTATTGTCTTATATACAACCTGTGTTATATATAAGGGAAGACGTTGATCACTACAACACAGTTTATACTACTGCAGGATCATCGTTCCTATGTATTTAAGATACCACTGTACTGTTCTTGAAAATAATAAAAAATAAAAATAACATGTATTATTTATCTACCCGTGTGGCCATGAAACGTTGCGATATAATTAAATTTTAAACACTAAAAACTATTTTAAACAAATAATTATATATTCGCACAAGAAATCTATCTCGGTGTATCTTTTTTTTATTCGATCGTAAATTTACACAGACTTCCTAAACTTATTACGTAGATATAACCTTGAAACCTTTTACGTACGTTTTGAATAGTAGCAGCAAGGCTGTGGGTCTATGCTTTAAAAACCCTCTCTCTTATAAATGAAGAGGCGTGTGCCCAGCAGTGGGTTGTTAATGGGCTCCTTCAATGAATTAAGGTATATATGGGTAGGTCATGAAAACACATATCATGGCAGTCATTTTGACGGCCTCGCTGGCGCAGTGGTGCGAGTATTCTAGCTTTGCTAGCGGAGGTCCCGGGTTCGATCCCCGGTAGGACGAATTTAGGAAATTGTATTTTCTAATTTGTCTGAGTCTGGACTGGTGGGAGGCTTCGGCCGTGGCTAGTTACCACCCTACCAGCAAAAACGTACCGCCAAACAAAGAGATTTGTGTTCCGGTACGATGCTGTGTAGAAACCGTAAGGGGTATATCGCCTCTTAACAGATTAGCGCGCTTCCATCTTAGACTGTATCATCACTTACCATCAGGTGAGATCACAGTCAAGCTCTAAACTGTCAGCAATAAAAAAAAAACATATCTATCATCCAAGACAATAGACAAAGGGAAAAATATTAAAGAACCTCTTTCCTTTATAAAAGTTTGTTAGTCAGGTAATAATTAGCAGCGTTCAAAGACCTTCTGGAGGTCTTTGAACACCTCTCATTTCGTGTTTTTATTTAAATCACTATCAGTGTGCACTTGTAACATTATATTAGGAAGTTGGACCGGTGAAAAGGTGAAGGATACGATCCGCAGAAATCTCAGGTTAAAAATATATTAAAACATAAAATTTGTTTAAAATTTAGTATATTCTAATTCACAACTACCAATTAGGAGACATTGGAATTTGAATCAATATTGTGCACAAAACAAGACACGGCACCAATAACCTCGCAAAGAATTTGGTAGATAAAAAAATAACAAGATACCCATAATGAGTTGGCGTATTTTTATACATTTCCCAGTGACTAACACGAGATTTCTATAACACACCTACATGATAAAGGTCACTTTAATCTATACTGCATTAGTAATAAATTATTTCCGCGTAACAGATATACGAGGTGTGTTCAAAAAGTATCGCGAATTTTGAATTTTCGCGGGTTAAGTGACGAGTATATTCGAATTTCGAATTTTTTGTGGCGTTATGTTGGTACTCATGTCTCTCACTTATGCCGACAAGCTCGGCCATTTTGAATGTTCATTTAATTGTTGACAGCTGCTTTGCTTGCACGTGTTTTGGATCGTCTTCGATTTTTACCTATTCAAAAAAATGGATCAAAGAACCTGTATCAAATTTTGTGTGAAAAACGAAATTAAGTGCGCGGATGCATTCCGAATGTTGACTGTGGCATACGGAGAAGCTACCTTGGACCGAAGCAACGTTTATCGGTGGTACAAAATGTTCTCAGGAGGCCGAGAAGATGTGAACGACGAAGGTAGCTTCGGTCCAAGGTAGCTTCTCCGTATGCCACAGTCAACATTCGGAATGCATCCGCGCACTTAAATTCGTTTTTCACACAAAATTTGATACAGGTTCTTTGATCCATTTTTTTGAATAGGTAAAAATCGTATGTATATTCCCATGAAACTGTTACAAGTTCCAAATACAGATTCAGCACAATAACAAACAAATTGAGTTTTAAATAGCGTGTTTATCAAAATAATGTGCAAAATAAATACTCAAAAATTGGGATATTATGTTTATTCATAACGAAATACTTCAAGTACCACGTGGTGGACTCAGATATGAAGTCCTGGGTTCGAGTTCCGGGTTGGGCTAATTCAAAATGGACATTGAGTTTTCTATTAAGATTTTCTCAATATTTGTCCGAAGTTTCCCCCTCTCATCCATTTACCCCCGTGCCTCGGAAAGCACGTTAAGCCGTCGGTCCTGCGCCTGAACTCTCTCTGATAGTGTCGGATTCCTGTCACATCGGACAATGAAAGTGAAGGAAAAGAGAGTACAATTATACTATGCCTGTCAACACGCAGTGGAGCAGCGAGGTGGGCCTGTGCCCTACAGTGGGACGCTAATAGGCTGCTCCTTACCTTTTTTTCTTCTTCTAATTAGTCTAATGCTGCACTGGTGGTAGACTTCGGCCAGCGAAGACGTCACACTAAGCAAATAGATTGATTCGGTACGATTCTGTCTGTGTAGAAACCATTAGATGGAAAGAGCTACAACTATCAACAAAAAATATGGTGGTAATTCGCAAATATAACAAAATCTTTTTCTTAAAAAGTTATTATTTTGAATGTATTTTTTGTTGCTAAATTGATAAACTTAGTCGGCATTATCCCAAAATTTGGTTAAAACGATAACGACACTGGATAAAGCAAACAAGTAGTAACTTACCAAATATTCTAAACTTGAATCAACCGTAAGAGGTCAATTGTCTCTTACCAGATTATCGCGTTTATATCTTTAGATTGCACCATTACTCACCATCAGGTGTGACCGCAATTTTTTTTTTTTTGCGCTGGGAAATGCCTTTACGCACCCCGATGAAAGCTTAATTCCATCGGGAGTGTGGGACTCACTGATAACATAATACCCACTAAAACCCAGCGGATCCCTCCACATCCATGAGTGAGATCACTAGAGGTTCCCTAACTGCATTCCACTCTAGAGGTGTGATCGCAATAAAAAAAAAAAGACATTTAAACATATTCGAAACCTTAACTAATATGGCCAGACAGATAAAATATGTAGGCACAATATGCTCTACTATCCGTGAGAAGCCGGGGCGAGTGACTAATATATGATATTTTATTTAAAATTATTTACTTGTCTTCAGGTTATATGGTAGGTGATTATAGTCGTAAAACGGTAACACCATAACCAAATAAGACATAATTTAAACTCTTAATAGTTTCTACACAGCATCGTACTGGAACGCGACTTTTTGAAGTGAAACTTAAATTTTGCTGAGAGTGAATCGAGTGATTAACGTCACGAAGATGTGCATCGATTTTATGCTAAATCTTATACGCTTGAGAGTTAGGTAGTTTTAATATTTACAAATAACATGTGGCATTTTAACTTGCCACTTGTCATTTAGCGACCAAAATGGTCGCTGACTATGGGCCTCATGCGGAAGCTCAGAGTCACTCAGCGTGCGATGGAGAGGGCTATGCTCGGAGTTTCTCTACGTGACAGATTCAGAAATGAAGAGATCCGTAGTAGAACCAGAGTCACCGACATAGTCCTACGAATCGCGAACCTGAAGTGGCAATGGGCGGGGCATATAGTCCGAAGGACCGATGGACGTTGGGGGCCGCAGGTGCTGGAGTGGCGACCCCCCACAAGGTGGACCGATGATATAAAGAGGGTCGCCGGTAGCCGCTAGAGCCAGGCGGCGCATGATCGGGCCTTGTGGACGTCATTACGTGAGCCATATGTCCAGCAGTGGACGTCCATCGGTTGAAGCGACGACGACGACGGCGACTCATCATTTAATCATTTAATATACTATATACAATTTTTCATAAAATATTAATATTTCATAAAAACGCGTGGCATATTTATTTACAATTCGTCATTTGAGATTTTAATATATAAATCAAATATTATTTCCATTTCTTATACAGACGTCTCTTATATAACATGAGTCACTGACTCCTGAACTATAACTATATACAAGAAGAAAACAAATTATTTTTATGAAATCAACAAAATAGTATCAGAAAATGTGTTTTTTAATTTGCCTTTGCAAGAAATGGTATCCGGTACCTCTACTGACGAAGCAATAATCTCATGACACCAAGAAAATTTCAAGTGAATAAAATCCAAATTAATCTAGGACGTGGTCTCATGACCTACGACCATTAAAATAAGAATCACAGATAACCAATTCAATGTTACCATATTTGATTACTCTGTAAAGGTACTTAACAGATCAAACTAATTAAGACGGTTTATTATTTATTGTTATTCATAGCATTACCTCTTTATCAGTTGTATTGTATTTTAAAATGACGCTGCATTATAACGCAATCCTATCTAATAGAAAATATCCTAAATATTACAATAGATAGCGACGCTAACTGAAGCACGTTCACTCAATGACTCAGCGGATGGAGGAACAAATGCCATCGACTGCGTAAATAATTATTAATTCTGGAATCAAGTTCTCTAACATTTATACCTAAATTTGTTTAATAACAAGAGATTAGAGGTATGTTATTAAATAATAACATTCGAAACAATACCTAAAATTTGTTTCGGAAATTAAGTGCTTTATGATATAAAATAATTCGTGTGTTTATTTCAAAATGGAATAAGGTTTTGACGGCCTCGCTGGCGCAGTGGTGCGAGTATTCGCTTTGCTAGCGGAGGTCCCGGGTTCGATCCCCGGTAGGACGAATTTAGGAAATTGTATTTTCTAATTTGTCTGAGTCTGGACTGGTGGGCGGCTTCGGCCGTGGCTAGTTACCACCCTACCAGCAAAAACGTACCGTCAAACAAAGAGATTTGTGTTCCGGTACGATGCTGTGTAGAAACCGTAAGGGGTATATCGCCTCTTAACAGATTAGCGCGCTTCCATCTTGGAATGTATCATCACTTACCATCAGGTGAGATCACAGTCAAGCGCTAATCTGTCAGCAATAAAAAAAAAGGTTCTTTATGAGGCAAATTTAGGTTGTCTTAATTGCAAAATTTAAAAAATTGAAAGTTTTACTGGGATAATAATACGAGTACTTGCTTCGCTAGCAGAGGTACTGGGTTCGATTCCCAAAAAGTTCCATTTTAGGAAATTGTATTTTCTAATATAACTAGGTCCGAGCGACCTTATAAGACTGTGCTGTGTACAATTAGTGAGTATACTATTTCACTAGGTATCTTACTAGGTTAGCATGATACCATCCTAGACTGTGGCATCACTTACCATCATGTGAGATCACACTCAACCACCTACCTGACAGCAATAAAATAAAATCTGCAATTAAGTTCTTTATAATACAAACTTTGTGTTTATTACAAAATCGAATAAGGTTCTTTATGAGACAAAATTACGTTATTTTCAATATTAATTGCAAAATTTAAAATATTGCCACACTCTTGTAATATCTTGTAATATAAGTACTCGTTTGGGTAGCAGAAGTACTGGGTTTGATTTCCAGAAGAGTAATTTTAGGACATTGTACTTTCTAATATGTCTTGGTCTGAACCACCTTACTAGCAAAGACGTGTCGCCAAGCAATAAATTGCGTTCTGGTACGATGCTGTGTTAAAACTATTAATAGGTTACTTATATCTTATCTGGTTAGTAAGGTACCATTTTAGACTGTGTCATCATTCACCATGAGGTGAAAACACACTCTGTCAGCAATTAAATAAAATAAATTTGAAATTAGGTTATTTATGATATAAAATAAAAGGGTTTTTTATCATATACAGAAGTTACAATTCGTGTGATTACTTGAATTTGGAATAAGGTTCCTTATAAAACAAAATAAGGTTTTTCAATATGTAATTGCTTAAATTAAAAAAAAATTAATTTCATAAATAATGAAAGAGGCATTGCCACAGATTATCTAAATATGAAATCAACTTGTTTATGACACAAATGAACGTGACTTTTTTTATTTAATTACTCAGGTTTTCGTGCGATTGATTATTTAAATATGAACTCAATTTCTTTCCAACAAAAAGCGTATTTTTTTATCTCGATTTTATTACCCCAAGGAGGTCATAGGAGTGATAGATATTTAAATTTAAATAAAGCTGCTTGTGATACATATTTCGATATTTTATACAAAATTTTGTGTTATCAATATTGTATTTACTTAGATAGTTATAGATTTGTAACTAATGTCTACTTAAGTTTTAGTGGACCTCGTTATTTCGATATGAAAAAAGATCGATTGTGACAGAAACTAACTTTTTTTAAGATAAAAGAAAAAGTAACATGTTATTAAACCTGAAATGATTTTTGAGTCAATTTTTTCCAAAAAAATTACTTTATTTCCTATGAAACAGGCTCTTTTTTGTAGTATAAAGATAGTTTTAATGTCCGCCGCTTTCCCCCATAAGAGGATGCCGTAACACATAATGCTATGAAAATTAACGAAATACACCATTTTGGCAGTTTCAACATCAGAGTATTGTAACTTTTATAACAGCAAATGCAGCTCAACCAAGTTTACTCGCCAGAGTCTTAATATGGGCAACCCACTAAAGCCCAGAGTCTAAGGTAATCCCCAAGATCCCTTTCTTTCCTGGACTATTATCTATTTGAATATTTTTACAGACTTCTATTGCATTTGGCAAAGCGAATTCAACAAACATTTAGTCTTTGCCGAGATCATACTAAATTATTATCTGAGAACCAATGTGAGACATGTGACAGGGTACTATTTACATCGTCATAATTTTCTGCATTAATGTCTACTTTAAACAGCAACTAAGTGTCGTCAGCAAATACGACTATATCACATTTGTGTTTCACATGAATGGTAAATCATTTATATATATTAGAAACAAAAAAGGGCCAAGTATTGAACCTTGTGGAACACCCATTGTTAAAGGTGATCCTAACGACTCAACACCATTTACGAACACCTTTTGAACTCAATTTTGAAGATAAGAGCTCAACAAATTAAGACCCCTTTCCCTCAATCTATAGTGACTAAGTTTAGGTATAAGAGTGCTATGTTCTACACAATCAAAAGCCTTAGAAAGGTCACAAAATATGTCTAATGCATTTTGGGACCTCACCCAATAAAATTTAGTGCGTATAATCACGTACTATCATAAGAGGTTATATAGAGTGTTAAAGTACATATCTATGCAAAGTATTTTTTATTATAGTCTATTATATTATACCTATAGATAACCAAGTGACTAATTTTATTAACGCAATGTCGAGACGAGTAAGCAAATAAAAAGTATGGTCACAAAAGAAATAATCCAAATAAAAATTTACGAAGAATATTAGAATAAGTGCAAAGAAATATATAGTAATAAATGAAATCAAATATATAACTTTTACCATTCGTAAAAGTACGTGTACTAAGGTGCAGAAAATAATTTCTTATCAAAGAAATGCCACACTGCCTTGAGTAATAATCCCGGAGGAAGCCATTTCAATAATTTGATAAAGTATTTGAAATTGCATCTCTCCGTCTTCTACAAAAATATTATGGCTATGTGAGCAAGAATGCATTATGTGCAAAATAAAATTGTTTGTCTGTATAGTCAGTTTTCGGACGATAATTTTACGTGTTAGCGTGTCATAAGAAAACCTAAAAAATGTAATAAGGCCCATCGCGCCTCTCTATCGGGAACTATCAATTTATAAGATCAATAAGATAAAATCAAGGATTTTTCTAATTTAATTTGCTGTAGGTAAGGCTCAATGCTTGGCAGTGAGGTAGCATGAAATGCAGTTGCCTTTTTTTGCGAAGCAGCCATCTCGTTGAAGGAGACAATGGAGAAAGGGAAAGCGCTGCTCATACCCCGCCCTTTCGAAGGAGGAGGCCGGGTGGAAGGACAAATTTTTTGAATACCTCTTGCCTCTCCCTTAAATCACTCCTTGTCGGTTGCATCCGGAAGTGTCAGACGGAATGCGCAAGGAAGTCTCCGACACCTTCAATTTAGGTTTATGAAGGTGTCGCTAGGTTTTAGTGGGCCTTCTAGCAAGGCTAGCGAGTCCCACATTCCCTAACTCTCTAACTCTAACTAAAATAATTAAAAAGCTCTTAGAAGATTTCATTTTATTTTAATTTTGATAGAATCCTCTATATTTTCTATATCTTCGTTTACTGCAAGTGTCAAAAATTTGACACTCACGCTTCGTTATCAGAAGTTTTGGTTTCGAATGCCGACACGGTTACCACCATGTCACTCTTCCACTCAGGTCAGCTTCCTTTTACCAGGTCAGCGCACTTTCATCTAGACCAGTATTATCACTTACCATCAGGTGAAATTACAGTGAAGCGCTAACGTGTCAGCGATAAAAAATATCAAAACCAAATTTCGAGTTTTATGCCTCATGGTTCCAAAGATATCGTGATGAGTTAATAGATACCTGGATATATCTTATATGAGACTAGCTGAACCCGCGACTTCCACAGCGTGGAATGTTTCTTGGGTAGCAGTTTTATTAATTTAGGCAAATTGTTTTACAAATAAGAAAGGTACGTATAACACCCCCGCAACCCCCCTTGCGGGTGGAATTTCGTAAAATCCGTTCTTAGCTAACCTCTACTCGGCAAAAGGAATATTCCTACCAAATTTCAAGTCTCTACGCCGCATGGTTCCAGAGATATCGTGATGAGTCAATAGATACCTGGGTATATCTTATATGAGACTAGCTAAACCCGCTACTTCCACAGCGTGGAATGTTTCTTGGGTAGCATTTTTATTAATTTAGGCAAATTGTTTTACAAATAAGAAAGGTACGTATAACACTCCCGCAATCCCCCTTGCGGGTGGAATTTCGTAAAATCCGTTCTTAGCTAACCTCTACTCGGCAAAAGGAATATTCCTACCAAATTTCGAGTCTCTACGCCTTATGGTTTCAGAGACATCGTGACTAGTCAATAGATACTTGGATGTCTTTTTTATATATATAGATTTGTATAAGACTAAATTATTAAAAATGCTAACTAAACACTATTCCACGCGGACAAAGTCGGTGGCACAACTGGTAGAAAATATTTAAGGGAAGGAATAGAAGGTATGTCGGGTTTATTCAATAAATTCAATACGTATAAGACATCTTGCACAATTTTCAACTCTACGATATTCATATCAATTTACAAGTGGTCACAACATTTAAAATATGTCACGTATTCAATATAACAACAATAGCAAAAACTGATCACATTTCGCCGTTGTTCATTTATCTAAAGCGCGTCGAATTTCCCGTTGCCATAGATGCTTATATAAGTGGTAATGTTATACCTAATAATAACGAAAGACGCCATAATAATCCGAGCCTTGCGGTAATCACAAGCTAGATTTTATATCACTCTTTAACATCATTAATAGCAATGGAAAAATGGTTAGATAACGTCATAAGAAAATATTGATGAAAAATTGTAGCCGTAATGAATAATGGAATTAGGCCGATCGCGCCTCCCTATCGCTTATTCTGATGTCTCGCTTGCACGCTCGGCTGAGGCAGAACGTGACATTTACAACACGTTCTTAAAGTGAAACTTCTTCTACAACTTCTTCATGAGGGTAAAACTTTTACGGATGAAGCGTGTGATTAACGTCAGTAAGATGTGCAGCGTCTTTATGCTAATTCGTTTAAAGGTAGTTTTAATATTTACAAATAACATGTGTCATTTTAATTTTCCACTCATCATTTAGTAAATACAAATTTTCGAAGCTTTTAATATTTTGATGGCAATTAAATGCATTGGAAATCTAAAGTTTCAATATAAACAATACTTAAAAATTAGTTTGTCAAAGAAGTTGCACTTCTGACATCTATACTTTGCACGCATGCACGTTTTATTTTTAACTTCTTTCATTCTACATTAATGATCAAATTGTTTTTCTCGCGACGAAATTGAAATGTTTTGATATAGACGGAATTGTAAAAAACAAATTAATGAAAAAGTAGATAATAAAATAATGATATCCATTATACCTGTATTTTATTTTCATAATTATTTTGCGGTCCCCCAATGTATTTAGTAATTTTTTATTGGCCCTGGGTCCCATTTAGTTCGGACAGCCCTGCCTATCTGTGTTCCAAATTTCTTTTAAATCGGTTCAATACTTTTAGCGAGAAAACGCGACAGACAGAGTTACTTTCGTATTTATAATATTAGTAAGCACAGTATTAACAGCACGGACGCTAATCCATACATAGCATCACGCCTCATTCCCTTCAGGGTAGGCAGAGACCACGTCCTTCCACTTGCCACGATCCTTGCATCTCTCCTTTGCTTCTTTCATTCTCATTAAAACTTTCATACAAGTCCGTCGGCTTAGAGTACTCTTGACCTGGCCCTTGAATTTTAGTCTCTTCATCTTCTTTCTCCACATCGTTCTCTTATCACACTATTTCTTACTTTGTCACTCAGTTTCAGTCCAGGCATACTTCTCAATGCTCTCATCTCTACCGCATTTATTTACTTTTATGCTTCTTCTGCCATACCCAACTTTCACTAACATATATAAGTGTTGGCACCAACACTCCTGCATGCACAGCCAGTCTGGCCCTTTGAGACACCATCTGGTTATTCATTCCTTTCCTTTTCAAACCTTCAGTCATAATATTTACCATCTCCTGTAGCTCGTTAGCAGATGATGCATTATATCTGTCAAACAGTCATCCATGAAAAGGTTGAACAGCCATGGTGACGCAACACATCCCTGTCGAACCATCTTTCTGCAGGAAACCACTCCGTGTACGCCTCGTTTATTCTGACACAAGCACTAGAACCCTCATAGAGAGACTTCAATGCATGAATCAGATTACCGCTCACCCTATACGTAGATAACGTTGACCACAGCTAATTTCTCACCACTCGATCGTAAACTCATATACGTGTACGGTTATTAAAAATAAAATATAGTTTTTATAAAAAATACATACATAGCTATACTACAGTTATTACCATATGATATTTAGTCGAGAAAATCAGTTTCATTAAAGAAATAAACAAGTTCTTTTGGCATTCTTATCAATGATTAAAACGAGATAATTTAGATAAAGCGATTGCTTTATATGCTGCCAAACCTAGGCTACATTTTGCAACGGCTCAGTGTGACATCAATCAATTATCAGTGGAGTAAATATGTTAGAAACAATTTGAATGTCTTGGTCTCTATTGAAAGTTTGTGATGAGCATGCGAATACCCACGCATGCCTTTACGTTTACTAGCCAATTTTATTTTTGAATCCAAATATCTATGTATATATAAAAAAAAAAATTGCTGTTCGTTAAGTCGTAATAACGGCTGGACTGTTTTTTTTTGCTGGGCAAATACTGAAAAAATCTATATAGAAAAAACTCAACTCGAGCCCAGAGCCTCATATCTTTCGCCAAACGTGCTAACCACTACACTAATGAGGCATGGTGATATTGCTTAGCAGCGAAATTGGTTGAAAATCGGTCATTTCCTTCTTTCTTAGATATAAAGCCAGTCCCGGCTGGACTGTGTTTTTTTTTTTGTTAATGCATCCAAAACAAGCCACAATATTTGATATACTTAATATAACAGATATCCAGGTATCTATTGACTGGTCACGATATCTCTGGAACCATAAGGCGTAGAGACTTGAAAATTGGTAGGAATATTCCTTTAACTGAGTAGAGGCCAGCTAAGAAAGGATTTTACGAAATTTCACCTGCAAAGGGGGTTACGAGGGTGTTAACTATTGACTCACAGACTCATCACGATATCTCTGGAACCATAAGGCGTAGAGACTTGAAATTTGGTAGGAATATTCCTCTTACTGTGTAGTGGCGATTTTGCGAAATTCCACCCGTAAGGGAGGTTGCGGGGGTATTCATTACAAAAAATCCAATTTTCACATTTACAAATTATATCTTTTATAGTAAGTAAAACTTGGTCAGAATTATTTTTATTATATAAATGGTATTTGTCAAAAGTAAATTTTAGGAAATTCCAACATCAAAGGTTAGTGCAGATATGTTTCTTATTTGTAAAACAATTTACGTAAATTAAGTTTTAGTTTATTAATATGATTATATGGATACATATCTTAATCTCAATTAATTACAAAATTTAATAAGCTTATTATAGAAAACGGAGATTCTAGCGTTAAAATGTCTATATCTAGGTTGCCAGACTCGTTATATGACAGACACATCCCGATTAAATGATTGTACCTAAAGTACCAAGATTGATCCTAGAGGACAGGATGTCAGTAAAATGAGTACCTGGTAGACCGAAGTGGCAATTGATTGTGGATATATGGGAATAGACCGGTCAACTACACACAATTAAAAAGGACTGCATAAGAAGAATTTTTCACCAACTGACAGCAAAACTTCATTTTGAAGAAGGCACTCGATGATAATGATGGAGATGAATAACTTAATTTTGTATTAAAGATTATTGACACGGTTAATAATCGTAATGATTTTAACAAAAAAAGCAATATTTGTAAGTTTGCTCTGTAGGCGGTTCTTTTTTTGTTAAAATTTATATTTATTTTTTGATTTTTAGTGATCGCTACACCCGGGATCGAACCCGAAACCTTTATACCACCGCTTCACACATAATTCACCTTTCAAATATTGCAATGCAGCAACAAACGTAAGGTCATTGGTATTTGATTACAGACAGTTATAGATTTTGCCAAAAATCACACTCTTATTGTAAGCCGTTGAGGAGTTCCATTGATCTTCATATTTAACTAGGACGAGCACTTGACCATACCGAAGTTATGGTAGGCGACTCAAATATCTAGATATTATAGAAGATTCTGCCGAGTATCGTTGATTTGCTCCTAAGAATTGAAGAGTTCCGTCACTTTGTCATGGATTCCATCATCAGAACCTTACCGAACTATCCATTTGTCGCGCACATGCTTACGCAAATTACAGACTTATCCGGTTTTGTCATGGATGCCATCATCAGAACTGGTTTAAAAAAAATGGGACCCTATGACGAACACCATCTTTCATTTAAAAAAAAATCATCAAGATCGGTTCACCCAATCAGGAGATATGAGGTAGCAAACATAAAAAAAAACAGACGAATTGATAACCTCCTCCTTTTTTTGAAGTCTGTTAAAAAGCATCTATGATGATATTGATAACAATGACTTTATCAATTGATGTACCATTATGAGTCTTAATAAATATTATCCAAATAAATTACGCCATTTTACAAGGAAAACTAAGAGCACGTTAAGCCGTCGGTCCTGCGCCTGATCTCTCTCCGGTCGTGTCGGATTCCCGTCACATCGGACTATGAGAGTGAAGAAATAGAGAGTGCACTTGTGTACTATGCCTGCCAATCCGCAGTGAAGCAGCGTGGTGGGTCTATGCTCTAAAACCCTCGCTCCTTGGAGTGAGGAGGCCTGTGCTCAGCAGTGGGACGTTAATGGGCTGCTACTTACTTACTTTATTACTTTATACAAGTAGAATCCGTGTGAATTAAGCTCGAATTTAGACTACTATTCGACCTCTATTAATTATAAAGAGGCTCTTTATACATTGTTTTAATTGAGGATGCGAATTTTGATAAATATAATGATTTGTTTCACCTTGAAGAACATTATATGTTTCTTTTAATGGTGATACGTTAGCATTTCACTGTCATATCACCTGAAGTGATGATGCTATCTAAGATGGAAGGGCTCTAATCTGGTAAGAATCAAATCAAATCAAAATATCTTTATTCAAGTAGGCATATTACAGCACTTTTGAATCATCAAATATTTTTTTTTCTTTTCTTTTCCACACTCTAATTCTAATGTACGTCTGATGATGATACTCCAGAACGACTTAAAATCTAAAGTTACGAGGGTTCCTTCGCGCCCTGATCCGAGAAGAGCCCACAACAAACTCAGTCGGGTATTCTGTTTTTTTTTTTTTCATCATCATTACAATATCATGTTAGTTTAATATATTTCAATTCAAATTAGAGCAGTTCGTTCACTCCCACGCGTTTCTATCGTCTAAGTACTCTTGCAACTTATAATACGATTTTTCTATCAACTTTCTTTTAACAAAGACTTTGAATTTATTAATTGACATTTCTAAAACGTCTTGTGGGAGTTTATTATAGAAACGTATACAGTTACCCTTAAATGAGTTGTTAATCTTATGCAGCCTACTAGAATTTATAACAAGTTTGTTTTGGTTTCGTAAGTTATATGATGTACATTCACTCTTTTTATTAAAAGAGTCAACGTTTTTATGTACATACAACAAGTTTTCTAATATATATACGCAGTGAACTGTCATTATGTTAACTGCCTTGAATTTGTTTCTTAGCGACTCTCTTGGACCTATATTGTAAATCGCACGAACGACCCTTTTCTGCACTTGTATGAACATCCACCTCTTATTTCCTGCACCCCTTCGTTGGGGCTGGAGTGTTTCGGCGGCATTCACCCTCTCCCTTCGCCATAGTACACTTGGGTACTATGCCTGCCAATCCGCAGTGGAGCAGAGTGGTGGGTCTATCCTCTAAAAACCCTCTCTCATGTGAGCGAGGAGGCCTATGCCCAGCAGTGGGACGTTAATGGGCTGCTACTTACCTTACCTAAGAATAATTTAAATTTAAAACAACAATAATTATTGTTAACGCAATTGTTAGTGTACAGCGGCAAAAACATGTTGTCCATTGCTTTATTAACAGGTTTATTTATATCTGGTTTTAGTGTGTCCTTCAAATGACTGCGTTATCGAATAAACGAAGCTCCGTTATTGTTTCGATAAATATTTACAATTACAATATATGGAAACTCATGCCTCCCAATCTAACTTTCATTACAGAGGCGAAATACAGATGGTGCATATATGAGAATATGTAAGTAGTGACCCCATTAACATCCACACGGTGGCAGAATGTTCCGCTTGGGAACCCTGATCGGCACAGGTTTTTCACTGGAACAGACCTGGAGAGCGGTTGCTTCCTTTTACAAGACTATCATCTCGTTAAAGGAGGCACGGCAAAAGGAGAGGGTGAATGCCGCCGAAGCACTTCAGCCCCAACGAAGGGGTGCAGGAAATAAGAGGCGGTAGTTCATACACCTCCCCCCCCCCCTGTAGAATATCTGTCAGCCGAGGATCCAGAGAGGAATGCCTCAAAAAGCCTCTGGCTCCCCATTCACGGTTGATGGCGGTCGCGCTGGGTTTTAGTGGGTATTGCGAGATCGTACCCTCGCGGAGTCCCACACTCCCAATCCCTTACAGTCGGGGTGCGTAAATGCATTTCCCAGCGACAAAAAAAAAACAAGAAGCAACCTATTACATTCCACTGCTGGGCACTGCGGTTTGTGCAAGTATAATACACAAGTGCACTCTCTATTCCTTCACTCTCATAGTGCGATGTGACAGGAATTCGACAATCGCGGAGAGATATCAAGCGAAAGACCGATAGCTTAACGTGCTCTCCAAGGCACGGGGATGAAGCACACTACCAACTTCCCAACTTCGGACAAATACTGAAAAATCTTAATAGAAAAAGTTCAACTCGAGCCCAGAGCCTTGTCTTTCGCCAAACGTGCTAACCACTAGACCAATGAGGCATGGTGATATGCTGAGCAGCGAAATTGGTTGTAAATCGGCCATTCCCTTCTGTGGGAACAACATTTCCTTGAAAGCATCAGAGTGGGAAAGAGAAGCTACAGCAGAGGGCACCGCTATCTGAAGGGGGTAACTGGGGCCAGAAAACGTATTTTTAAGTGCATTTGCTATCTCAATCGAACCTTACCTCCGAAATCTTGTTTGGGCTGGTGTCCCAGATAAGATTCCAACCCCACCAATGAGCCCCACACTCCTCGCTGAAGGTATAACACTCAGCCAGGGTGTGTATATTTCTTAGCCGGAAAAGAAAAGGCTGTGCATATATCTACGTATATATTTGACGTCCTGTCGCAATAGTACAGGGCCTGGGTTTTATTCCAGGAAACGCATATTTAGGAAATCGTACTTTCTTATTTGTCCAAGTCTGGATTGTTGGGAGGCTTCGGTCGTGGCTAGATCGTGATATATAACTCGGCTTGAAATACGGTTTGAAATCTGCATTTCTTTCGCGACTTAGACACTCACTAAGAACGTGTTTTACCCACTATCAAACGGGATAGAGAACTACGCGACTAACACGCGGGGCAGAGCTATTATGCCTTGAATTAACATTTTTTACATATACAGTTTACATTTACTTTACTACTTGTATATATGCTTGTTTTAAAATGTAAATTCAAATGTTATAATGAAACAAATACAACAGATTTCCCGTAAAAAAAACTCATTTATCAAAACAGATTTTCGACGAGTCGAATTATATTTTAAAAGTAATTGTACATACAAATATAATAAAGTATACGATTAAGATCAACAAACTTGTATTATACAATCGCATTGCGTCATAGAAATAATGTTGTATAAATAACATAATTTTTCGGGTAAGATATACAAGTAAGGCAATTATTAATATTAAGATATATAAGACCTTTTTGGCGCAGTTCAAAAAGGCAAAGGCTTAAATGTTAAAATGACGTTCCCAATATAATTGTTTTTTTTTTCTATAATAAGAATATCTTCTCAAGAAATAAAATTTAATATCTAAATTAATACGTTAAATCATAATATATACATGTTCTAAAATATCAAACGTCTTATCTAAAACGTATTGTATTATTTCATTAACCGCATCAATTTAATAATGGCGACTTGCGGCCATTTTGTGTAACAGACAGCGCGCTGTAAGACTGCAACGTTTGATTACTTATAAATAATAATACGACAGGCGAGCGCTCGCAATAATTTTACATTATTCAAAAATACAAATATATCAATTAAATAAACGTCAAAGAAATCAATTAAAGTTTTATTATGTCATTAATCTAATATAAAAATAATTTATTATCTGTGACAATGTAATAATAAGGTCGAATCAAAAAACATTCGCAATTTAAAAAAAAAAGGGTGGGAAGCATTATTTAAATATAGAATACGAGTTACTTAGAATTAAAAACGGTTTGTAATTTGGAAAAAAAAATCTATGTCTATATGTTATTCGGTTACGTAACCGAATAATATGTAGAAAAGCAAACGATTATCAATTACAAAGACATACATATTGCTATGTAGCGAAACAAACGAGTTAGCAAATAATGAATTTCGTATACTTGTACTCACTTTCGTTGTACATCGCGACTTTTAACGGTTGTTAGTTAAACTTTGTTAGTTCCAAATCCGCAATGTAGTAGAACAAGTGTATAGCGAACGTATGAAATACTGCGGGTCGGCCCCTTCGCGTCGATTGAGTCACGAACGCCGCACCGAAAACCCACTACTGCATTCTTTCGACGATAATTCAAGGGAAGGCGATTTCATTATTAACCGCATACATTGCCCCTGTTGCTTACAATAAACTTACAAAAGTGTGCCCGCTAGCGAGTAATGTAGTCAACCCGTACATAGCGCACGCGGCTATTCGAAACACGACGTTTCAAGCGACACGTACACTCAGTCGAGTTTTTGTCAAGTCGAGCTCAGATTATTCATATGAAAAGTAAGTATTTGAAGGTGATGAGGCAACGTTTTCCCGGGAAATTAATTATTTCCGAATGCCGCTATTTTTTCATCATGTCAAAACTCGGATACTGGGCTTTCATAATATTTCTGCTTGAGCAGCGATTAATTGAGAAATAAAAATACTATTAACAGACTAGTTCTAACCGAGGGATTTATTTGTACAAATAAGCTAAAAATATCTTATCCATATGTATCCGATATTAATAAAAACAACAGTTTGATTTCATTGCGCAATGAGATACTCATATTTCCATATGAAACCCAGTCGCTACTGTTTTCCTCGTAAAGTCAGTCCATATTCCAAATCGGCAATTAATATCTAGCAAGTCATTAAAGCAACTAATGAATCTCTTGCAGAGCGATTCATAATCAAACAAACTTATTACATTCGTCCTTGAATACAAGGATTTGTATTCTTTTAAAATACTCCTTAATTATTCGTATACTAACAATATTGTTACACAACAGCAGTCACGATGACATGAAACCACAGTGAAATCCCATTTACAATAATTATCTTTTACAAATAATTATTATTAATATGCGAAAAAAACTTCCATATTATTTCGATATCCGACAATAATATTATGACGTCGCCCGTTGCACGTAGGTCGTTGACTATTATAAATTCTAATCAATTACAAAAATTGTTTGTAAAGATTCGATACCTATCGAAGGTACAAAAACTATTATGTAAATTTACCTTAATCTCATCTGCATACATAAGTGACGTCACTGCAGATAGTCAACTCGAAAAATATACACCCATAACAACTCGCAAGTAAAAGCGTCAAATATTACAAACACGGCAATATGACGCTCGTTATAAAACTGAATATAAATACAATACGGCGGCGACCATATTGTTATGTATTAGTTTACTTGCGAGAGTTGTTATCGTCATATTAATAACGAAGTTTACCATCAGCGTAATATAATTACATATTAAATACAATGTGTTTAGACGAAGAGCTATTTGTTGTTGTTAAATATAAACTTTGCGACGTTTCAATGTGCGGATGAAAAAAATGATCGCGCGGACGTATGCGCGCGTTCGAGCGTTGCGATAAATAAAATATTAATAGAATAATTTAATTGTCGTGTGCGTATGCCGTAGATGGTAAATACCACGTGCCTCGAAAACCTAGTGCAGACGTTATTTCGAACTAGGTACGTTTCGAAAGCCGAGCGAACAAAGAGCACGCAAGTCGAACGCGACGATTGCAACCCGACCGGTTGTAGAGTGGCCGAGCGCCGCACGCGCCCGTCGCGACCGCCGACGTCCGCAAATGGATAAGGTAGCGTGGACATACCGGCCGCGGACTTCTCCGTCTGCCCGAGCGTCGCCCACCCGGGAACTACTCCCTCGTACACTTCATCCCAGCTCCTCATCTTCTCCGCTCTGTCTCCGTAATTCGTGTGATTAGTGTCGTAGAGACACGGCCTCTTTTGTACTTCGGCGACTATGAGACCGCTTTTGATACCGTCGCCGTCCTTATTGCGGACCATTTTTTTTTTTTAAAGAAAAATTATAATTTCGTATTTTACGAGTGTAACGTAACCGCGTGCGGGTTGGTTGTGTTGCCGGTACGCGATACGCGTCCGGACGGCCGCGTGAAACTGGCGGGTTGAGTCGGCACTCGGCGAGCGGCGCAACTGGCAACATGGCGGCGTACGGCGGCGGGGAACATAGGTGTTAGCCGACTCGCGATATCTTCCTCGCGCTAATAAATAAATAAGATGCATGCACTATCCAATTTATAACTCCCGAGTCCCCTTTGTGCTCTATAAACTCCAACCGACATTAGAGTCAATAATCATTTTTTATATTCCCCGATATTATCACTGCGATAGCTAAGTTTCCATATTTAAAATATTATATTACTTATTCCACATACAGAAGCAGTCGGGGTCAAATGAAATATACGAGTATGGGTTTAAAACTGATTTTTTTTCGGAAAAAAATTCGCTTTTCTAATAATTTGAAAGCTTTATTCTTTAAATTAAAAGAGCCTTTTTATGGGGACTATATAAAAATTTAACTAGAATTTTCGTCTATTAATACAAGAAAAATAACATATAAATCATGAAATCACAAGAAATTACCAATTACTTATATTTTCTGTGGAGGTGGTTTTTTTTTCAACTCTTATTACATTTATTTATTAAGGATAACTAAAAAAATGGTACATTTATACATTAAAAAAAAAACAAACAAAGTCGTTTCAGTAAAAGTTATCACAGCATGCAAATAAAATTTTAACTAATGTCAACATTCAAAAAATAATGATATTTAATTGATATACTAATGATAGATAATAGACAAAATTAGCGATAATTTAAGATAATGTCACAAAAAAAATTTGATTACAATATTTTAATTAAATTATCTTATTCTAAATTAATTTTATTAGATAATATGTATGTAATTCTGTGCTTATATGGCTATGCTTATTCATCATGACTAAAATAAAAAATAAAAAAGTACAACATACTACAAATACGAAAACCTTAGATTTATTTAGTATTTTTATTATTATTAGATTTAATTTTGATTGTATTCTGATTTAAAATTTATTTAAACTGGGACAAGTGCCTTTTAATAAATATAAATAAAAATTATATACGATGATGTTATTTTGGAATATGTCTAAATATATATATATACGCGCATATGTATATATATTTTATATATATACTATTATTATCGTTACGTATTACTAGGTATTACACTGAATAAATGAAATTTAAATTAAGTTTTTAGTTGTTTTCTTTTGCTCTTCAACATGGGGTAATATCAACTTACAGAAATATTTTGGGGTAATAAAAAAAGAAGTTCCCCGACCGCTGACATACAGCGTATACTCCATAATTCCTTATTTCTCTCTTCAGTAGACCTCTTATTACATTTAGTTCATCTACCTATTCTATATTAAACATATAGGCTGATACTGACGTTCCCAACGCATATTTATTTATTTGTTCATATTGATATTATAGGATATACGCCGTAGAAAACCAGCGTTGGGCTAAAGTCCAACATTAGTAACTGAGCGGTGCTCCCGTGTCGAAGTCACATTCTATCTCATTACATTAGTGTTTTAAGTATTGTGTAATACTGTAGCCAAGTGTGATTAAACGAATTTAAGATTTTTATTTATTTATTTATATAATACTAGCTGAACCCGCGACTTCGTCTGTATAGAGTTTTTGTGTAGCAGTTTCATTGATTTAGGCAAATTGTTTTATAACACCCCCGCAACCCCGTTTGCGGGTTGAATTTCGTAAAATCCGTTCTTAACTGACCTCTACTCGGCAAAAGGAATATTCCTACCAAATTTCGAGTCTACGTGTTATGGTTCTAGAGATATCGTGATGAGCCAATAGATACATGGATATATATATATATATATATATATATATATATAGTAAGCTGAGCCCGCGACTTTGTCTGCGTGAAAAGTTTTATGTTTTTGGTAGCATTTTCATTAATTACGGCCGATTGTTTTAAAAATAAGAAACATACCTGCACTGCCCTTTGAGAGTGGAATTACCTAAAATTCATTTTTGATAGTTTCCATTGTGTCAAATTATTTCTAACCATGTTTTACATACCATTTAATGAACACTCCCGCATTCTTATTTACTTCTTATATTATATTCTTATTACTTCTTATAATCGGAATCGGTGTCAGCCAAGGAAGATGTTCCCCGAGTGTCCACTTGGCAGCTCTCGCGTTTCTCCCACCTATATTTGTAGGTACCTTGGCTGACACTGACTCCCCGGCCGCGGACGCGGACTAATGGGCGTCAAGATTAAGCACCTGTCCGATTGTGTTTTTCAGCAGCAGCAAACGTTGCTCTAATCCTAAGTCCTAGCCTCGCAGGAGGCGCCGTTAGAGCAACGTTTTCCCCCGACGCAGCAGAGCCCTTCTGCGGGCCCACCCCTCGGCAGAGCTTCTGCGCTCGCCACCACTCTCGGTTACGCTGTCAAAACCAGTAGGGCTAACAGCAACTACACACTTCGAAAAAAAAATAAATAGACTCCAAATATACGAATACGAAGAATACTATAAAAGAATACGCAATTATTTCTTACATTTTAGAGTATATTAATGTATTTGTAAGTTATCAAATCAATCAATTAAAAATATCTTTATTCAAGTAGGCATATTACAGCACTTTTGAATCGTCAAATTATATTTTTTTTCCACACTCTGATTCTAATATACATCTGATGACGGTACTCAAGATCGGCTTAAAATCTAAAGTTACGAGGGTTCCTTCGCGCCCTGATCCGAGAAGAACCCACAACAAACTCAGTCGGGTATTTTTTTTTTCCCTCATCATTACAATAACAAATTAGTTTACTATATTTTAATTAAAATTAGAGCAATTTGTTCACTCCCAAGCGTTTCTATCGTCTAGGTAATCTTGCAACTTATAATACGATTTTTCTATCAACTTTCTTTTAACAAAGACTTTGAATTTATTAATTGACATCTTTAGAACGTCTTGTGGGAGTTTATTATAGAAACGTATACAGTTACCCTTAAATGAGTTGTTAATCTTATGCAGCCTACTAGAATTTATAACAAGTTTGTTTTGGTTTCGTAAGTTATATGATGTACATTCACTCTTTTTATTAAAAGATTATTAGAAGGCGGTTCATTTTTTGTTAAAATTTTATTTATATGTATACATTGCATGAGCATAGACCGCGATCAAAGAGTCGTCTACAAATAAATTAAAATATTGCAGCGTACTTCGGTTAATTTTCGCAAGGTTATTTAATATTTGGGCGTTATTGGTAGGTGTCTTACGCAATAAGCGTACAATCAAATGAATGTAATCTTAGCTGATAGGCGAGCAGTCCATTCGTCGCTCGGTACATTTTAATAGAATGTAAATTCTGAACAGGTGTTACGTTACAGTGATCGTGTCTTCAGCGTTTGCACTTTGAATACTTATATACAGTTTATATTAACTTACATTTTCGCTAGTTTACTTTATACTAAATCAAATCAAATCAAATCAAATCAACATATCTTTATTCAAGTAGGCATATTACAGCACTTTTGAATCGTCAAATATTTTTTTTTCTTCTCTTTTCCACACTCTAATTCTAATGTACGTCTGATGATGATAATCCAGAACGACTTAAAATCTAAAGTTACGAGGGTTCCTTCGCGCCCTGAGGCCGAGAAGAGCCCACAACAAATTCAGTCGGGTGTTTTGTTTTTTTGTTATCATCTTGCAACTTATAATACGATTTTTCTATCAACTTTCTTTTAACAAAGACTTTGAATTTATTAATCAACATATCTAAAACGTCTTGTGGGAGTTTATTATAGAAACGTATACAGTTACCCTTAAATGAGTTGTTAATCTTATGCAGCCTTCTAGAATTTACAACAAGTTTGTTTTTGTTTCGTAAGTTATATGATATACATTCACTCTTTTCGAGTTGATACTATCGTTGATACAAACTAAGAACTGTCACTAGGCGAATATTGCTTCATTCCCCTGTGCTACCCCTCTAATACCAAACGCCCCACACAAAATAATTAAATCCGCCAATCACAGTCATCGTGTTAACACGACGACTTCTTATATTTGAGAATTTCCAGACTGCGCCGAACCGGATGTAGTGTATGTAAACGTTTCAATGATATAATTATAAAAACTCAGCATAATAAACAAATATAGTAATACAATAGCAAACCACAAATAAAACTGCCTCATTGGTCTAGTGGTTAGCATGTTCGACTACAGACATGAGGTCCTGGGTTCGAGTCCCGGGTCGGGCCAATTCGAAATAGATATTGAGTTTTCTATTAAGAGTTTCTCAATATTTGCCCGAAGTTGGGAAGTTGGCGGTGTGATCCACCCCCGTGCCTCGAAGAGCACGTTAAGCCGTCGGTCCCGCGCCTGATATCTCTCCGGTCGTGTCGGATTGCCCTCACGTCGGACTATGAGAGTGCACTTGTGTACTATGCGTGCCAATCCGCAGTGGAGCAGCGTGGTGGGTCTATGCTCTAAAAAACCCTCGCTCCTCGGAATGAGGAGGCCTGTGTCCAGCAGTGGGACGTTAATGGGTTGTTACTTACTTTTTTTTACACAAATAAAATATTCATGATCGCTAACCATATTTAAAACATACGCATGTACTTTTTGAAGTGAAACTTTAGGCGCATGATGGTATAATTTTATACGAATGAAACACAGCGTTTTTTATGCTAATTCGTTTGAAGGTTAGACAGTTTTAATATTTACAAATAACATGTAGCATTTAATTTATACATAAAATAAATATATTTCATTAAATCTCTTTTCTAAATTTTAAATTTAAAAACACGTGGCATTTTTATTCGCAATTCGTCATGCAATAAATTTGCTCTGCCTCATTGGTCTAGTGGTTAACATGTTCGACTACAGAAATGAGGTCCTGGGTTCGAATCCCGGGTCGGGCCAATTAAAAAATGGATATTGAGTTTCTATTAAGATTTTCTTAATATTTGCCCGAAGTTGGGAAGTTGGCGGTGTGAATCACCCCCGTGCCTCGGAGAGCACGTTAAGCCGTCGGTCTTGCGCCTGATCTCTCGCCGATCGTGTCGGATTCCCGTCACATCGGACTTTGAGAGTGAAGGAATAGAGAGTGCACTTGTGTACTATGCCTGCCAATCAGCAGTGGAGCAGCGTGGTGGGTCTATACTCTAAAAACCCTCTCTCATATGAGTGAGGAGGCCTGTGCCCAGCAGTGGGACGTTAATGGGCTGCTACTTACCTTTACTTTATTAATTAATTTTCGACACTTTTAATATTTCAATGAAAATTAAATTCCTTACATATCTTTCTTTCTCCCTCCCTCTAATATAAACATGACATAAAAATTAGTTTGCCAAAGAAGTTGCACTTCTGACATGTCTACTTTGTACACACGCACTTTTAACGTGTGTGTGAAAAAAGTGTGTGTACTTATGTACAAGCTTTAGAAGTTATACTTCTTTGCCGTGACAAGATCAAAATCTTTTCAAAAACTAAAATGTTGACTATAGCTAACTTCAGGGTGTCGGTTTTGGAAAAGATAAAATCTTTTCGAAAACTAAAATGTTGACTATAGCTAACTTCAGGGTGTCGGTTTTTTGTGACGATGTGCGCGTGCTTCGAAAGAATTTACTCTCATCATTTTTCCCTAACGCGCCAAAAGAAGTATAACTTCAAAAAATATTTTTCATTATAACTCTCGTATGTGTTATTTAACTTTAACACGATGTGATCACATTTCAATATGGTGCTGGCACACTGTTGCGAGAATACGCTTCGCTAGTAGAGGTCCTGGGTTTGGGAGGAATTTGTCTGGACTACCCTTATGACCTAACTAAGGTCACCATTTTTACGCCTCCTTCCAACGACGAACTCAAACATATAAATACCTAATTTATTAAAGTTATTTCACAATCGTCAATCGTCATTTTGAAATTCACAACCAGCTCATTTTTAACCCCACGAGGGTAATCCCAAAGTTAGGAACCTAGAGTCTTAAAACTCTAGACCAGCGTTCGGGGAACTTTTTTAATTATTACCCCATGGAGAAGTGAAAAAAAACGAAATCGCTTCTTTTTAGCATCTCCCATTTTAAAGCCCCCACGGTAATTTTGAAACGAAAACAAAAACTAAAAATTTAATTTAAACATCATTTATTCATTGTAATACCTAGTAAAACTCGCAAAAGTTTCATTTTTAACCCCAAACATTTCATTTTACGCCGGTTCCCCTACCACTGTTCTAGACTACAGCCGTGGCTAATTACTACCCTACCAAAAAACACGTGCCGTCCAGCAGAAAAACGTTAAAAGTGCGTGCGTACAAAGCACACATGTCAGAAGTGAAACTTCTTTGGCAAACTAATTTTTAAGCTTTGTTTTACAAATTTAAATCTTTAGATTTCCGAGACTTAGAAAGAAGAATGTTACGAATTTAATTGTCAATAAAAGATTAAATGTCGAAAATGAAAACAAATTCTTCTTCAAGTATTCTTTTTGAATTTAAAATTTAGAAAAGAGAATTCAAAAAATATTTTTTATTATATAAAAAAATAGTAGATTAAATTATTAATTGACGAGTGGCAAATGAAAATGCCAAATGTTATTTGTAAATACTAAAACTACCTAACCTTCAAACGAATTAGCATAAAAAACGCTGCACATCATCGTGACGCTAATCACGCGTTTCATCCGTAAAAGTGTTACCCTCATCCGCCTAAAGAGTTCATGCGTTCAATGGAGTAACCATAAGTAAATGACTCAATAAAAGGTTAGCACAGTTCTTACTGTATCATCACTTACCATCGGGTGATATTAGAGTCCAGCGGTATTCTGTCAACAATAAATTAATACAAAAGCATCGGTTGCTATCCAATCCGAGTTTTTTCCAGCAAAAGAACTGCTCTGTAAAGATCTCATGTTTAAAGACCAAAGATGCGTTTCAAAATAGAGGCGACAAAATCGATATTTTGTACCGCAAGTTTAGACATGTCCTCGTTTATTTCCCGGTTAAGTCAGTTCAGGTAAAGCCGCGCAAAATAAAACATTTCTGTATGTTTTCACTTTTGAGGCTTCAATACAATTAACGCGTACATTACACGAAATATTTTTCTTTTCATGACGCAAATCATAACAAGAAATCGTCACCAATTACCCTTGAGCCTGTTATTTTACCCGACTTTCTTTATTGAAATTATGCTGATACATTTTTCTTTATTAAAGCACTAAATTTCGCGATGTAATAAATTAAAAGAGTACACAATGTGTCTATGCTTTAAAAAGCTTTTCTCCGATATAAGGGGTGGACTGTGCCCAGCAGTGGGACGATAATAGGCCACTGCTTCTATATTTTTTATTGAATTTTATATTTGAAGAATCCCTACAAGTAAGTAACACAAGCGAAGTACACAAAACTTTAGGATAATGTTGCCAAAATCTATATATTATCCAAAATTGATAACTAGTGCAGCATTTTTTATGCTAATTCGATAAAAGTTAGGTAGTTTTAATATTCGCAAATAACATGTGGCATTTTCAGTTGCCACTCGTCAACTATTCTTTTAATATACTATTTAAAAAAAAAAAAAATTTCATAAATTATCCTTTCTAAATTTTAACTTCGAACAAAATTTAATTAATAATTTCTAACATTGGTAAAAAACACGTGGAATTTTTATTTGCAATTCGTCAGTTGATATTTGTATTAATTTTCGACATTTTTAATATTATAATGACAAATTACTAACATATCCTCCTTTCTCCCTCCCTCTAAGTCTCGGAAATCGAAAGTTTTAGATTTCTATAAATATAAACAAGACTTAAAAATTAGTTTGCCAAAGAAGTTTCACTTCTGACATGTGTACTTTGTACGCACGCACTTTTAATGTTTATAAAAAGGAGGACTTAATGTGCCGTATGCACATAGCCATTAACATTTTGACTTTTAGTATGTCTGTTTAAATATTCTTTGTTCATCAAAGCTAAATAATTTATGAATCAATATTGTTCAGTGGGTCGCTCTACTTTGGAATAAATGACCGTTAATTAACTAGTTTATCATTTACCCATCACGCAATACTTGTGACAATTTTGATTTTGTTGGTTACTACGTGTTAGCTTTCCAAAGTCGACTCGATTGAAAGATTAATAAAAAACTGGGTATCGGTACAGAAGATCGATAAACTGCGACCTTTTGACCAATCGCCATGAAAGTTGGCACATGTAACTGTTTTTCGTAAAGGGTTTTATGCGATTTGTTTTGTCATACACCGATTGGTGAGAGAATAATGTCCAAAAATCAAAATTTTCTTTACGTATGTTAGTTTAACAACTCTTTTAAATCGCCAAGTTCGTCTGTTGGTGATGAATCTACTAACGGTGCAAAAGAGTCAGCAGTGGCATAGTGATGCAAGTACTCGCTTTGCTAGCAAGAAGACCCGAGTTCGAAGCCCGGACGAGCGCATTTCTTCTTCTTCTTTGTCGCTTCACTCTTCTCAGAGTGGTCGTGGTTATCATATTCCCCATGCAGACAGTACTCGCTTCACGACGTCAAGCCACCTCCGCCTATTTGCCGTTAATCGGGCGCATTCGTGCACGGGAGCACCTACCGCAGCCTTTATTTGATCTGTCCATCTCATCGGGGATCTCCCTCGTGGTCTTGTGCCTTCTACCTTCCCTTGAACGACAAGACGTTCTATGGAGTCATTTCCACGCCGAATAACAAGGGCGTAATTAGGAAATTGCATTTTCTAATGAGTCCTGAACTGCTGGGAGGCTTCAGTCTTGACTAGTTATCACCCTACCAGCAAAAACGTACCTCTAAGCAACAGCTTCTGTTTCGGTACGATGCTGTGTAGAAACCATAAGACGTTCATTGCCTCTAACCAAAAATTGAAGTTGAAACATAGGTGTTAACTAGCCAATATAATAGAAAAATATGGAAGCTTTTTTCCGCTGGGAAATGCTTTACGTACGCCGGATGAAGTATAAACTTTCATCCGGGAGTGTGGGACTCGCTGGCTGTACTAGGATACCCACTAAAAACCAGTGGAGCCCTCTTTAAACAGATATCCACTGAAGCATTTAGCTCTGGCGCCCTTGATGAATTTGACTTAAAAGTTTAGTCAGTTGTAATATTAGAGGGTAGACCTGAATAATATATACGTACAAAACTTCAAATAAAATCAAACCAGAAAAGCTTTATGCATATGTCATATAATTTCCTTTGCGCTTCATTCTGAGAAGAATCCATAAGAAAGTGTGGCGACTAAAAAGCAAACCTTTCAACAGCTACTAAATCACTGCTCTATATATATTGTTTGTATTTACATATTTATATTTTATATATATCGCTCCAATAAAACGAAGACAGATGATAGTACTAATGACACCTCTGATGTAAGTAAGTAAGTAGCAGCCCATTAAAGTCCCACTGTTGGGCACAGGCCTCCTGACTCATAGGAGAGAGGGTTTTTTAGAACATAGACCCACCACGCTGCTCTAGTGCGGATTGGCAGGCATAGTACACAAGTGCACTCTCTATTCCTTCACTCTAATAGTCCGATGTGACGGAAATCCGACACGACCGGAGGGACCGACGGCTTAACGTGCTCTTCGAGGCACGGGGGTGGATCATACCGCCAATTACCCAACTTCGGGCAAATATTGAGAAAATCTTAATAGAAAACTCAATATTAATGTTTGAATTGGCCCGACCCGGGACTCGAACCCAGGACCTCATGTCTGTAGTCGAACATGCTAACCACTAGGCCAATGAGGCAGTCCTCTGATGATGGGATGGTACAAAAACCCCGATTCTGTTTAAAAATCATGTAAGTAGAGCTAAATGTAACTAAAGTTACATAAGAAATGCATTACTTTACAAAAAAAAAAAATTCGCGGCCGCATTGGCTAGAGGTCGTTGACCCGAGCTGTTACGTCAGCTGATTTGGTGTTGGTTGTTTTTTTTTTGTAAAGTTACGTAGTTTTTGAAGAGAAACATCCATGAGAACATGAGAGTAAAATTTTTAGGCCAATTCGTTTGAAGGTTCGGTATTTTAAATTTTACAAATAACATGTGGCATTTTTATTTGCCACTCGACCTTTAATAATTGATTATACTATTTTTTTTTCTTAAAATAAAAAAAGAAATATTTCATAAATTCTCTTTTCTAAATTTTATATTCGAAAACAATATTTTATTACAAATTTCTAATATTGACAAAAGAACGTACCAATTTACAATTTAAAAAAAAATGTATTAATTTTCGACACTTTTAACATTTTAATGGCAATCAAATTAGTAACATACCTTCCCTTTTCCCTTTCTCTAAGTCTCGGAAATTTAAAATTTTACTTTGCATAAATATAAACAAGACTTAAAAAAGTTTCACTTCTGAAATGTATACCGCACGCACTTTTTTATGAAACTTTCGTTTCATTTAGCAGTACTAATATGATGGAGCATAAATAATGCTAATAAAACGTTTTGAAAAAATTGTTTTCGTTTTAATTAGGATCGATTTCAGCGGTGCAATTAGTACTATCATCTGTCTTCGATTTCGGGACCGGTCTCCTAACACCTTGTATTGTATTGTATGTAGTATATATTATGTCGGAGTGCAATAGTCTGTGGAACGCTGGCGCCATTTGTCTATCGGCGTGGGGCAAAGTCAATAGTGACAATCCGGCGCGTATCTCTCCAGTTCTAGAGTGACGGTCCGCCAGAGCGGTCGACAATTGAAACTGTCGCGTTCGTAGCGATTATTTTTAATGAGTTTGTATAAATTGTTACCGGGAACATTAAGTGATTGAACATTATAATCTGAGTTAAATAATAAAGTGTTTGATTGCACCAACACCCACGGTATGGAAATTGAATTATGGATGCCATTAATGACGCTGTCGGCGGAAAACTCTACTCTCCTATGCTTTACGCTCCCTGTTCCTTCTCTCTTACTCTCCGACATATATATTGATTTATTTATTGTTAAAGCGATTATATCCGAAACTGGTCACGATATTTCCGAGTCTTAAGTAATATTATTGTCGTCGTCGTCGCTTCAACCGATGGACGTCCACTGCTTGACATAGATCTCACGTAATGACGTCCACAAGGCCCGATCTTGCGCCGCCTGTCCACCTTGTGAGGGGTCTCCCTACACTGCGCCGTCCGGTGCGGAGTCGCCACTCCAGCACCTTCGGCCCCCAACGTCTATCAGTCCGTTGGACTATGTGCCCCGCCCATTGCCACTTCAGGTTCGCGATTCGTAGAACTATGTCGGTGACTACGGATCTCTTCATTTCTAATTCGATCACGAAATCGATTCGATCTAATTCGATCAGTAATGTTATATCCTGTTATATTTGCGATCTCTGTTTAAATTACCAGATTAATTTAATTTGTTTTAGATATTATCCTTGACTTAGTTTAGATACAGCCGTGTTTTTTAATTTCTGCAAACAACTGGCCGTATTGATAATAATTTCTAGTTGAGATTAGAAATTGCGTAAGAAAAAATATGAAATTGTAACAAGCACTGGAGAATTGTTTCGTTCGACTTCAAGGGTATTTTTTAAATTAGAAGTTATTTGGTTTAATTACAATTCATTTGGAAAGTTAACAAATCGGTGAAATCTTGCTTTTTGTAAGCTAACGTGGATAGAGACTGTTTTTCTATAGGAATGGGAACGTTGGAAGGGGAAGACCAAGGCGAACGTTCCTGGGCCAAATCCACGAACTTGTATGAAAGGTAATGCTAGCGATCTCTTCAGGCAACCTTTGGGTTAGGGAGATTGTTGATAAGTGAATGGGATAGAGCGTGGTGAAGAAATTAATATAATAAATAAAAATACATACATATAAGAATGTCAATATATACACATATAAAAATATATGTCGGAGTGCAAGAGTCTGTGGAACGCTGGCGCCATCTTTGTGTCGGCGTGGGGGCAGAGTCAATAAGTGGCGGTCTGGCCGGTCTCTCGGCAGTTCTCGAGCGGCGGTCGGCCGAAGTGGTCGACTATTGAAACTGTCGCGGCTATTATTGTTAATGAGTTTTTGTAAATTGATATCGAGAACATTAAGTGATTGAACATTAACACGAACGCCCACCGAATAAGAAATGAAATAATGACTCCAATTAATAACGATGTCGGTGGAGAACCCTACGCCCCTGTGTTTTATGCTTCTCCGTTCTCTCTTATTCTCCGACATATATATCTTTAAACATACATAGTCGTCCTGTTCGGATAGACAGGTAATATAACTTTATCTGTCTCTTAAAAATTGTCAAGGATTTAGCTTCTCTTATTGTTGGGCTGATGACATAGTAAAAACAGCTGGTCAGGGATGGATAGAAACTGCACAAGATAGAGATCAGTGGGCGTCTTTGGAGGATGCCTTCATCCATAGTGCGAACGTTACTTCTTTAGCAATGAATAATTTTGTATGTACCAAAAATGTTGATAACTTCGCTTAGATCTTTATAACTACTCAACTGATTTTAATGCACTTAGATAGTAGATAGAGCGATTCAAGAGGAAGGTTTATATGTATAATTCATACATATTATAGAAAAGAAAAGACTAGAAATTCATACATTTGTAATGTGATGTAATCTTGCCAAATAAGAATAGCAATTAGTTTTAAGTTTTCTAAACCACTTTTTAGATTCCTCTTATATATTTTGCAAGAAATAAAAAGGCTTTTAATTTTTATTGTTCGTTCCACAAGTTAATTGCACGAACGGCAAAAGAGTGGCCATAAAATTTTGTTGTGTGTGCTTTTACACTTAATTTTAAATTTTGGGATGGTCTAATAGATTGTATTTGCTAGTTCTCAATATAGGATGGTACAGCATTAAAGCAGTGCGGACGCTCGTGTTCCAAGTTTCAATTAGGATTATCGTATATCGGTGATGCGAGATTCACTTATTGAATGTAGGTGAGCCGAGGATGAAATATCAATACAGTAATAAATAGAAATTTTAACAAAAAAAGAACCGCCTTCAAAACAAACTTCCAAATATATTAATATGCTCTAAAAAGCAAGAAATAATTGCGTATTGTAATAATTGCGACTGCCTCATTGGTCTAGTGGTTAGCATGTTCGACTACAGACATGAGGTCCTGGGTTCGAGTCCCGGGTCGGCCCAATTTAAAAATCAATATTGAGTTGTCTATTAAGATTTTCTCAATATTTGCCCGAAGTTAGGAAGTTGGCGGTGTGATCCACCCCCGTGCCTCGGAGAGCACGTTAAGCCGTCGGTCCTGCGCCTGATCTCTCTCCGGTCGTGTCGAATTCCCGTCACATCGGACTATGAGAGTGAAGGAATAGAGAGTGCACTTGTGTACTATGCCTACCAATCCGCAGTGGAGCAGCGTGGTAGGTCTATGCTCTAACCCTCGCTCCTAGGAGTGAGAAGGCCTGTACCCAGCAGTGGGACGTTAATGGGCTGCTACTTACTAATTGCGTATTCTTTTATAGTGTTCTTCGTATTGTTATATTTGGAGTTTTACATGCCATAAAAGATATATTTTGTTGAGGTAAGGTAAGTAGCAGCCCATTAACGTCCCACTGCTGGGTACAGGCCTCCTCGCTTATATGAGAGATGGTTTTTAGAGCATAGACCCACCACGCTGCTCCACTGCCGGTTGGCAGGCATACGGGGGTGAATCACACCGCCAACTTCCCAAATTCGCGCAAATATTGAGAAAATCTTAATAGAAAACTCAATATCGATTTCGAACTGGCCCGACCCGGGACTCGAACCCAGGACCTCATGTCTGTAGTCGAACATGCTAACCGCTAGACCAATGAGGCAGTCAATATTTTTTTAAAGTAAAGCTTTAATGTGAATATTTGAGCTTTTTTAATTAACACCTCGCATGCATGTGGAAACTCGTAATATCGGTTCTATAATAATGTAATATCTGACCTCTACTCGGCAAAAGGAATATTCCTACCAAATTTCAAGTCTCTACGCCTTATGGTTCCATGGATATCGTGATGAGTCAAGAGATACCTGGATATCTCTTATATAAGACTAGCTGAACCCGCGACTTTGTCTGTGTGTAATGTTTTTTGGGTAGCATTTTCATTAATTTAGACAATTTTTTTTACAAATAAGAAATATACGTATAGCACCCCCGCAATCCTCCTTGCGGGTGGAATTTCGTAAAATCCGTTCTTAGCCGACCTCTACGCGGCAAAAGAAATAATCCCAGCGATGGTCCCAGAGATATCGCGATGAGTCAATAGATACCTGGATGCGGGGGTTTTATACGTATGTTTCTTATTTGTAAAACAATTTGCCTAAATAAATGAAATGCAACCCAAAGAACATTCCACGCAGACGAAGTCGTGGGTTCAACTAGTCTGTGGATCGCTGGTCCATGTGTAATAGTCTGCGGAATGCTGGCGCCATCTTTGTGTCGGCGTGGGGGCAGAGTAAATAAGTGGCGGTCCGGGCCGTCTCTCGGCAGTTCTCGAGCGGCGGTCGGCCGGAGTGGTCGACTATTGAAACCGGCGGAGAACCCTACGCCCCTGTGCTTTATGCTTCTCCGGTCTCTCTTAATCTATATATATATAATACATATATATAAGAGATATCCAGATATCTATTGACTCATCACGATATCTCTGGAACCGTAAGTGTAGAGACTTGAAATTTGGTAGGATTATTGATTTTGACAAGTAGAGGTCAGCTAAGAAGGGATTTTACGAAATTCCACCCGCAAGGGGGGTTGCGGGGGTGTTAAATATTGACTCATCACATAACGCGTAGGGATTTAAAATTTGTTAGGAATATTCCTTTTGCCGAGTAGTTCAGCTAAGAGCAAATTTTACAAAATTGATTGAAATTTGATACAGCGATAATTTAGACCCTGAATTTCTAATAAGATTTTCTCAATATTTGCCCGAAGTTGGGAAAAAATTGGCGGTATGAACCACCCCCGTGCCACGGAGAGCACGTTAAGCCGTCGGTTCTGCGCCTGATCTCTCTCCGATCGTGTCGGATTATCGTCACATTGACTATGAGAGTGAAGGAAAAGAGAGTGCACTTATGTACTATGCCTGCCAATCCGCACTGGAGCAGCGTGGTGGGTCTATGCTCTAATAACCCTCTCTCATATGAGTGAGGAGGCCTGTGCCCAGCAGTGGGACGTTAATGGGCTGCTACTTACTTTATACTTATTTGCCTAAATGAATGAAAATGCTATCCAAAAAATATTCCATGCAGACGAAGTCGCGGGTTCAGCTAGTTTAGTATAAATATTCTATCATGGCAATATTTATAAAGGTATTTCGCTTCTTTACTCTAACTAATTGTGAAATCATTCTATAATTTGAAGTACTACTTAGACGATATGCCTCATTGGTCTAGTGGTTAGCACGTTCGACTACAGACATGAGGTCCTGGGTTCAAGTCCAAGGTCGGGCCAATCCAAAAATGGATATTGAGTTTTCTATTAAGATTTTCTCAATATTTGTCCGAAGTTGGGAAGTTGGCGGTGTGATCCACCCCCGTGCCTCGGAGAGCACGTTTGCCGTCACGTCGGAAGACGAGAGTGAAGGAATAGAGAGTACATTTGTGTACTATGCCTGCCAATCCGCAGTGGAGCAGCGTGGTGGGTGTACGCTCTAAAAACCCTCTCTCGTATGAGTGAGGAGGCCTGTACCCAGCAGTGGGATGTTAATGGGCTGCTACTTACTTACTTACTTACTTACTACTTAGACGATAAAAAAGCGTCGAAACAAATGAATTAATCCAATGTACATAAAATAAATAAAGCATTACATTGTAATGAAAATGAGAAAAACTAATACCCGGTTGAGTTAGTTGTGGGCTCTTCTCAGGACCGAGAGCTAACCCTTGTAACTTTAGATTCTATATTTGACGATTCAAGTACTGTAAAACCCTATTCTAAGGATATAATTGCAATTTAAGTGATAACAACTAACTGTTTAAAACGGAGTATGTATGTGTGTTTATTTTTCACTTACCTTAAACTCCAAAACGGGGGCTGAAGTGTCAGTTGTATTGGTGAAGACTGGTTCCGTGGGTAGTCTTGTGACGTACGACTTGACTTCATTTTTGAAACCTAATAAATATATATTAATTGTAATAACTATTGTTATTATATAATATACGAATTCGATGACCTTTCCTGAGCTCTATGTGTCCCCTAAGTATGACCAGTTAAGGGAATTGTTTCCATAGATAGATCCATTATGAGTTACTTTAAGGAAAGTTGGTAAAATTGAGCATTAGTTTCTTGAACAGGTTAAATATGATTTGATTTTTTTTTTATAATTATAACAGGCAAACGAGCTGGCAGATCATCTGATGATAAGCGATCACCGCCGCCCATGGACACCTGCAGCACTGGAGAGCTGCCGATGCGTTGCCGGCCGAGGAGGTGGAATTTCAATTGCCTTTTAAACATTTGCACGTGGAAGTCTTGGGGGAACACTGCTGCTGGAAGTTGTCCGTGTCGTTGAAGAGTGCCATTCGTCCGGAGTGTGTGGATGGGATTCATTTCTAGGACGAGATGGTCGGTCGTAGAATTGTAACGGCGGTACTAACGTAAACAATCCCCATAATAGACTCTATAGAAGATACAGAGGGAACTAATAGTCCGTCTGTGGTGTAGAGTCTCCAGTTTGTTGGTCAGTTGGGGGTTGCCGACTATTCGAATTCCCCGACTTTGAATCTGGTCAAATGGAAGGTGTTGCGGACGGGAGCTGCGAGCCTAGCGCGTCGCCGGCGGCGACTAATTCTGATTGGTCAACCGCCGGCGATGCCCCCTCCGCACCTACCTCAGCACCTGCGCTCGCCCTATCTCTCGCTCGGTACGAGCGTATGTGCGTACCGGGTGAGAGATATCTATAAAAGGACACTCCCATGGTTCGATCGGACACATTTCGCCTTAGACTCCCGAGCGGAGTAGATCTCAGTACTAAGCGCGACTTGTGACCATCGAACCAGAACTCTGCGAACCGAACCACGAACATCCGAACCCGCACGAACTGAACGACCCAAGCACGAACACGGACGACCGAACCACCAAACCCGCAAGATCAAAGCACCTGAACCAATACAGTCCACTGAACCCGGAGGGATTCGTCTGAACTTGAATTCCTCCCCAACAGAAGGAGTTGATATTGAGGTGCACCAGCCCAAAGGTGGCAGCTTCTTAGTGTATTTTTGAAGTGAAACTTCTTTAAGCGCATGATAAATTTTTACGGAAGAAACGCGTGATTAACGTCACCTTGATGTGCAGCGTTATTTATGCTAATTCGTTTGAAGGATAGGTGGTTTTAATATTTACAAATAACATGTGGCATTTTAATTTACAATTCGTCATTTTGAGATGAATGACAATACTAAAAAATTAGTTTGCCAAAGAAGGTTCACTTCTGACTGACTTTTTAAAATAGTTATTATATGGCGAAAGAACGTTTGCTGGGTCATTATTTATGATATTCTGTGAAACAATAACTAGATAGCAACAGGCCCAGGTAGTTCGAAGTCTATAGCGCTTTGCAAGCGTTTTGAACACCTGCATTACGTATTGAGTTACCGAGAAACGATTCATTATACAGTTCACAGAGGATACCTTCCCTAAACATACTATTTATATATAATACTAGCAATGCCTTTAGGCATAATCTGATCTAGCGTTCGGGGAAACGGGGTAAGTAAGTGGCAGCCCATTAAAGTCCCACTGCTGGGCACAGGCCTCCTTACTCATAGGAGAGAGGGTTTTTACAGGATAGACCCAACTCCACTGCGGATTAGCAGGCATAGTACACAAGTGTACTCTATTTCGCTTATTTTCATAGCATTATGTGTTACGGGATACTGTTATGGGGTAGGGCGGCGGACATTGAAACTATCTTCATTTTGCAAAAAAAAGAAATACGTGCCATATATCAATTGGGATCTCGCGTTTCATTAAGAGAAAAATTCAAAGAAATATCTATTCTCACAGTACCGTCGCAATATATATTAAATAACATTTTATACATCCGTGATAATATTCATTTATACAGCAAAAGGAGCGAAACACATAATTTTAATACAAGAAATAAACACAAACTTGTAATGCCATATTTTAGAGTGAAAAAGGTTCAGAAGTCATTTGTCGGGTTGAGCATACGCATATTTAATAAGATACCTGAATCACTTCTGGGTTTGCCTCCACATAGTTTTAAGAAGTATGTTAAAAATGTCCTAATAAAAAAGGCATATTATAATGTGGAAGATTATTTAAGCGACAAAGATGTTTGGACATGATTCCAGTTGCATATGAAAGCTAAACACATTGTAACCTACAAAAAAGCTATGTTAAAAGGAGTAACCGTTGAGTTTCTTGCCGGCTTCTTCTCAGCGGAATCAACTTTCCGAACCGGTGGTAGATTTGTTACCAACGGACAGACTACTGACGATTCAAAAGTGCTTTTTGAGCCTACTTGAATAAAGAATATTTTGATTTGATTTGATTTGATATATTCCTTCACTCTCATAGTCCGACGTGACAGAAATCTGACACTCGCGGAGAGAGATCAGGCGCAGAACCGACGGCTTAACATGCTCTCCAGGGCACGGGGCACCCCCGACACCGACTCTGTCTTTTATATGGTAATCGAGCGCAACATTAATACGTAAAAGCTTCCTTCCCCCCCCCCCCCCTCGACTCTGATACCACCGCTTCGCACGTAATACACCTTACAATAATGCTTAACGAGCAAAAATACATTACTTTACTAAAAAAAAAGCCAAGAAATATACACAAACAGCTGATGCTCGGGTCAACGAACACACGCGCTCGGCGCCTGTTTGCGTGTAAAAGAAACTACTAAATTGAGCGAAAGTGCGTAAAATCGCTTCGCCGCATCCGTACGTTAGACGCTGTTGCTTAGATATATGGGTGTTTAAGTAATCTTTTGTTATAGAAGGGCCACTAACGTTATGAGCATATTGGCTTGGCTATCAATATATATAAAAGCAACTCTGTTTTTCTTTGTTATCGATAAACTTGAAAACTACTGACCGATAACCATGAGACCATGACAAGTTGACGCGGAATTAATTGTAAAAGGTTTTAGGCTATTCATTTTTTGAATGCCATCAACAGTTTACCATTTTTTTTTCAAATTTACGTGGACAGTCATTTGTTTCTGGTACGAAAACTCGAGCGCTCAAACCGGCAAAATGTCTAACGTCACTTCAATGCTTATAAACGTGTTTCCACACACCCTCCCATGCATTCACCTACGCACTCCCACACATCCACCCACACACTCCAAGGCATCCACCCACGCACTCCCACGCATCCACCCATGCACTCCCACGCATCTACCCACGCATTCACAAGGTTGTGACATGAATTATTAGACAGTTGTATATAGCAACGGTTTTGTTAATTCATTTCTAGGTTATGTAAATATGGCATCATTTATGCTACTATCTTTTGTTTAAAAATTATTCATCTTTCATAGGTTATGTAAAGATATCATTTATTTACGCTATGTTTTGTTTCAAAACAAAAAAGATTCTGTGTGTCATTTAATCGATTGCGTTTTCTTTAGTATTTGTAAAACTGAAAGCTGCCACATTTCAAATTTTTTTGACAGAACGAAGTCTGTCGGCTCTGCTATTATTCAATAAACGCTATTTATTAAATAAAATATAGCCACTTTATTCTTTGCCAATATATCATTACTATCAATTGTGTGCCTGTGGGCCGCACCGCAGTGGCTTATCGGCACTGGTTGTTAAACCTTGACGTCGTCGTTGTCGCTTCAACCGATGGACGTCCACTGCTGGACATAGGTTTCACGTAATGATGTCTATAAGAACAGAATTTGCGGCCGCCTGGTTCCAGGGGCTATCGAAACCTCTTGATGTCATCGGTCTACTTCGTGGGGGTCGCCACTTCAGGCACTTTTGGGCGCCAACGTCCATCGGTCCTTCGGACTATGTTATGCTATGCTACGGATCTCCTCATTTCTGATTTGATCTCGTAGAGAACCTCCAAGCATAACCCCCTCCTCCATCCCATAGTCAGCGACCACTTTCCGGAGCCGTAGGTCACCACTGGCAAACACTGAGAGATATTGGTGGAAAAGATCTTCCGTAATGTCTGAACACTCCCCAATCGAGTTGGAATCAGGTGTGAGGTAAGGGGGGTGTACAAAGGGCATATGTGTGATAAAACTTTGTTTTGCAATTTGTACCATATTTATCATTACTCTCATATGTATTCCTGTGGAAAACACAGCATTGACTTATGGGCTAATCAAATTGGTGGCTTAACATTTTGGTCCGATTATCCAATGCCAGTCCTGTATCTTATTTAAATTTATAATCACTGGGAAGGTAAAGCCAGAGGTTTTATATTTGTTGCCACAATGAAACATGCACCAAAGTACTGATACAACCTTTGAGTATGATGAACATAATGAAGAAGCTAATATGATACTTAAAAAGCCTATTAAGAATAAAAAAAGGTAGGACAGTATTAATTAATTTATCATTGAAACAAAGTCTTACAAAATTGTATGCTAGACACTATATATATTAGGACAGTCAAAATGTATGAAAAATGAAATAAAAATATATTAACATCGACACTAACCTTTGGACATATTGGTTTAGAGACATCTCCCATTTCTGCATGATATTTATTACTTTTACTGAACAGCCTTTCCACTGTTACTTTATCAAGTAAATTGAATATATTATTAGGATTATCTGAAACAATATTTTATGACTAAAGTTTGTAGCAGTACTACAGAAAAATTGACATTTATAGAAATTAAAATTAATTCCCTTGCAATCTAAAACAAATTTTTTAAACTCATTGAAAAACCTTTAACATACAATTTTAATAGAGCTATACAAATTTTTACAAATACAATTAAATCTCAAAATATGGTAGATCTATGAAATTATTGGTACAATTTATATACATATATAACGTCACACCTCATTACCATAGGGGTAGGCAGAGACTACATCCTTCCACTTGCCACAATCCTAGCATATCGCCTTTGCTTCTTTCATTCTCATAAAACCTTGTTTAAAATATCCTGGATTTGGTCTAGGAACGTTCACATTGGTCATCCCCTTCCAACTTTCGCATTCACTCATGACTCACAGATCCTGTTTGTCAGTCTCCTTTCATTCATTCCCTCTATTTGCCCAAACAATCTAAACATACCTTTCTCAATTTTAGTCACTACATCTTCTTTAATACCACATTCTCTTATCAAACTATTTCTTACTTTGTCACTTAGACACTCATACTCTCAAGACTCTCATCTCTACCACAATAATTTCTATAGGACTTAAACTGACTGGGTAATCAAGTAGTACTATGTTTGCTCACACACATGTTGCTATAATCAAAATGAGAGTTTATCTTGAGCGAGTCTTATTTATAAAGAAAATTATATTATATATTTTTAAGTAAGCTGCAAATTTCTTGAGTTCCTTCAGCTCTAAAAAAATCATGAATTGCAGGAACTTTAAACAATTTCCTATTTATTTTTTGTATACCTCTTCTGGTAGATGTTGACTCATCCATCCAGATGACATACTCAATAAAACCAAGGCTACATTGTTGCTAAAATAATAAGCAATGGTGGCAAACTTACTGGTGGTCGCCAGGTACTAAAGCTTGCACTTTTTAGGCTGCAATCAGTTACACTTTAACATCTTGTGAACTTTCCAATATGACACATTGGTTTCATTCCAATATCTTAACAATTTAATAATACTTTGTGTACCTAAGTTCGGATATAGGTGAACACCATCTAAAATGAGCTCCTTCAAACGGACAAACCCTTGACTTCCACTTCTGGCACTACTGGAGCAATTCATAAAATTAAATCAATATAGCAATTGTTACACTTGCATTTAACATTATGTCGATATTTATTAACCAATATGTTGAAGTCCCACATTTAAGTGTATGTAGATGTAGTTTTACTAAATTATAGCAGCCCTTACCTTTTTCAAATACCACACAATCACTAGCAGACTTTATGGCCTCTGCAATAACTGTCTCATCTATTTTGTAAAATATTACTTCATGGCCACAACCCAAACTTTCTAATGGTTGAAATTTTAAAAACCTAAATAATATTGTTATAATATTCTAAATTAAAACGACAAATAAATTGTATTGGCCCTAGTGGTATCATAACAAAATTACCAAGAAATTCTGTGCTTGAATATATAAGCAATAAAATAACTTAGCTACTGTATAAATTAAAAAGCATAAATTTCAAGTAGAACATTATTTTTCTTCGGAGCAAAATACTATAATGTAAGTAAAAGATAAATAATACCCACATCTCTTTCTATATAACCGGCATGCATTAGGTGTTTCGAATCCATTTGGTACATGTCGACGGAGCTTTGTATTTTATCCAGTTCTATATAATAATATTCATTGATAAGAGGGAATAAATATTACAGTTTCCTTTTAATATTACTATTTTTAAATAATATTCTAAAAACCATCGTAATGTAATAACTAATAAGCAATTTCAATCATTCCAAAACAGATCAAAGACACTAGAGTAGACGATTGTCGATGAACTATGTGGTAACTGTGCATGGAGCTTTTGTTATCTTTCAATAACTGTAACTCTGACGTTATTATAGGTCTAATAACTGATAGTTTATCAAGTTAGTTGTTACTAACAGGTATTTTTTTGTAGACTACATTAGGGATGCCAGAAATACAATAAAGTATCGATATATATCATACCGACTTTTTTTAAATATCAATATTGATATAAATATTATTTTTAAAAAATATCGATATATCGGGATACAATACTAACGTGCAGTTAGGTTGAAATTGACAGATTAGGTTGCTAACTTAAAATCCAATTTTTGAAACGGCAAATCCAGCCGACTAAAACTAAAAATACTTTAAATATAATTTGTAACAAAAAAGGGAGTATAAAAATTATTCTTTTTTAGGGTTTTTTATTCTAGAAAAAATATAGATTTTCATACCTTTTCGATACTTGGAATTTTATATCATTACATCGATATATCACAGTATTAAATATCCCTCCAAAATATCGATACATCGAAAAAATAATATCGATATTTTTGCAAGAAGCCTAGACTACGTATCAGGTACGGCATGTTTATATTATAGAGATACCCAATATATATGTTAAAAACTGACTATGAAAAAGAGTGTATTAAGTTAATATATTGGAATCTCGATATAAAGATGAGGGTGCTTGGTCTAAATGCCTAGCTTTTCCCATTAAAAAGATCTATGAAACAGAAAAAAATGTGGATGTGTACTTATGTACACGCCTCATGCGTGTACATAAGTACACATCCACATTTTTTAGAAGTTATACTTCTTTCGCGTAATAAGATAAAAATCTTTTTAAAAAAATATCTTTTGCCTTATTCCACGTTTGATAAATAATAAACGTAAACTAACTTTCATTGGATAGAAATAGTTTATAGTCTGTTTTCTAAAGTTGAGTCTGAAAATTATAATTTTAATAAGAATGTCACGTTGATAGTTTCAATGTCACAATATATCTAATAAGTGATATAATAAAATAATTAAGGTATTGTATAATAATTATAATATATTAAAAACTAAAATTTTGACAATAGCTAACTTCAGGGTGTCAGTTTTTTGTGATGCGTGCATCGTAAAAATTTACTCTCATTATTTTTCCCTAAAGTGCCAAAAGAAGTACTACTTTAAAAATAGTATACGCCTATTCATATTAATAAAATTTTTGTGTTAATCTCTTATGATTTAATTTCCAAGACAAACAAGTCATATACACGTCGGCGTAAGTAATCATAAATAAACGACATTATAGTGCGTACTGTTCATCTCTATCACACTGCCTCTTTACAACTTGAAGTTATTAAATACCCAGTCACACCAAAGCAAAATATTGGCAGTAACGTAATAACCCTCATTTCGATTAAGGTTATTTTCGTTACCTGTTATTTTATCCGTAAAGTAGCAAATAACGGATATGATATTCATCCCATGCTTATTGACCAGACTTTGTAAATGAGTAGGAATTTCTTAAAGGCAACATATATATTCCTATATTTATATAATAAACGCAGGATTCTCGACAAACTGTAAAAATATTAGTAAAAAACATGTAAGGTATGCAGTGGCAATAGTAACAGGCCGGTACAAACGAAAAAAATGTAAACCATAGATTATAAATACTTCTTATTTTATGTAATGACTTTCGGTAGACTAGAGTAGTTCAAGTAAATAATCTTTGTAATAATTATTTTTTTATCTGTGACACAGATAAAACAATCTGTGTTGTATTTCTTAATTTCACAAGCTTGCGCATTGTAGCCCGCAAGATTTTTTCGCACTTAAAACGTGTTTGCGAAATTTATTTTGTTTACACATTTCTTAAATCCGCCTAGCCTATTGACATAATACTTGTGCGATTACAAAATATTTTATTTTTTTAAAGTTGATTTAACTAATATTTTATAATGGTGGTACTTTCGTCGTCGTTCGCGGCGCCGGTGGAGGGTGTTTTATACCAATCGCCTTCAACAAAGTTACTGGTGAATGCTCAGGAATTGGGCACTGCTACTTTATATATCACAGAAAAGTAAGATAAAGATAATCCTAAAGAATTCTGTATTGTTTGTACCTATTTCTTGAAATGATACCGTGTTCCAGCAATGTGGTCTGGGGCGGTGGAGTCGCTGCCTCTGGAGGTGCTTCACCAACTGTATCTTTGCTTTATCCGACTATTTCACTTCACGCAATACAAAGAGAACCGTTACCAGCTTTGTATATGGTTTTAAATTATGAACTTAGGTAAGATTATATATAAAAATTAGTATAAAAAAGGTAAAGGTACAGCCTATTAACGTGGGTGGACACTCCAATCATAGGAAAGATAGTTTTTACAGCACAGACCCCCTATTTTGCTACGAAATTGGTTGGTAGGCTCCACATATCCCAGAATGACTCCTCCTATTTACAATTTTATTATGATTATACATAAAACCAGCAATTACATGAGTAGTGTGGAAACTTATAACATATAAAGTATGCAAAGTTGTTGCATGGCTATGCTAAGATGTTGGAACCCAAAATATATTCCTTCACCAAGAAGCAAAATGATATATTGGAAAGAACAATAAACTATATCAGTTTCATTTTTAAAAGAGAAACTGAGTTGTGCCTGCCCAGAATTCAAACCCATGACTTCTCTGAACTTGAATTGATAAATCATGTTACATGGAAATAATGACAACAGTTTGTTAACATCTCACGGCTTGGCATTGAGCTAGCATAGGAGACATGATTTGTAGAAAAAAGACCCACTATGCTGTTTAATATAACCTTGAATTGCTACAGTATCCCTGTGTTTTTTAACATTATAAAGTACAATAATGAATTTTAAGGAACAGTTAGATATATAAATTTTAAAAGTGGATATAGTGGTGCCTACTAGGATTGGATCCTATGACTCTTTAACAAGAAATAGTTTATATACTGTATGAGCCATCTCAACTTCTATTTATATATTTGTAATCTTTTTTGCATACAGTGCAAATAGCAGGCTTAAAGCTAAAAAGCTTTATCTGCCAGCCAAGCTTTCTGAAGGTAGAAAAGTTGTTGGTAGATATGCATATTGTAAAGAAAAATTCATTGAATAACATACATATTACAGCTGTAAATGAGGGTGGTGGTTGATCATACAGTGGTGTATTTCTTGAGCACCTTTGCTTCTACTTTTAAACAATTAGACGAAGATGGCTTTCTTATCTCCTGCAGCAACTCATTCCAGAGATGAACCGCACTAACTGTAAATGAGTCATGTTGAAAACCTGCATGTGATAGGGTACAGTCAATAACATGTTTTCAAGAGAATGTAACTTTTCTTCATGTTTACTTGATACACTGCACTATTACACCATTCAGTTTAAATAACAGGGACAGAAGTAAATGAGTATTGTCTTTCTGGACTCACCTTATAACTTGAGAAAAGTTATTTTGATGGCTGTTTCAAATGATGATTAATTCTTAGATACAGACAGTAGGTCTTAAATAAAAAAAATAAGAAGTGATTATCAAAGTAATTAATCTTAGTTTTAGTTTATTCTGTATTATATGTACAGATATGGGTTAAAAATACCTGCAACAAAGAGTTTGTTTTAAAAGTAATCTCTACTTAAGATTGGCTGCTATGATAGATTTGTTCAGTGTGATATATCGATAGGTTACAAGAACTGCAACAGCAAGGTGCTGGAGATGCACAACCAAACGCACAAGATGATGATGAAGATGATGAGTTTGATGCTGAAAATCACCCCATTACGCAACTATGGTATGTATTTTTCCTTATGATGATATCACTACGTAGAATTACTACTCATTTGAATGATAATATTTATCAATTTATTGGTATTATGAAAAGGAAATTGATTGCTTAATAAAACAGAAACACTCCAAAAACATAGGTGTTATTTATATATCTTTTATTATAAATAAAATGTTTTTAATAATGACCTTAGTTGATGAATAGGATGATTAAATCATTGAAGTTGCAATTTGCCTCATTGTATGTAGAGGTCATTGAACTTTTTCCCCTATAACCTGCATGCTGTTTTCTTTGACCTCTATTTTTCAGTCAAAACTTACCGATGTCTCAGCAATTTTGAAATCACAACTTAAAACAATGATACAATTGAAATAATGACGGTACACTGCATATACATATTCAAAAATGTGTTTTATATCCATAAAATTATTGACCATAAGAAAAGTGAATGCATCTCATTTAACGTAATAATTCATTCAATGGTCACTGTATACATTTCTATAAAAAAACTATCAGAAAAAGTTACAAAGATGTCACTTAAGAAATTTAAATGTTTTATTAAAAGAAAACTAAACAATATATAATTTGATGGACTACTTAGAACGTACAAAATCATCGGAGCTTATGAATTGCTGTTATCGAAATAGAATAAATTTAATATATGTATTGTAATGATGATGAGAAAGAATGGAATACCCAACTGAGTTAGTTAAATTCTTAGTTGTTCTTTAATATCATCATCATTCTTATATTGAAATAATATATTATGGTAAACGTGTCTAGCAAAAATATTAAAATGTATGTAAAAGATTTTTACTTGCGCAATTTACATTTACATTTAAATGTCTAAGAATACTCATATTCGATTGAATGCAATTGAATATGAGTATTTAATAATAATAGAACTTGTACACAAAATATATCTAATCTTTAATTTCTCGACTTCAAATTTTCGACAGGTTTCTTCCCCAAAATGAGGCAGACCTGAACTCCATGTACTCAGCTATGAGTCAGGGACAGGCGTTACATCCGGACCCTGCTGATGAAGTAGAGGATAACCCTTACATGGATGGGGAAGAATCTGATGATGGTATGTTATAACAATAATGAACATAAACTGCTGCTGGGCACAGGCCTCCTCACTCTGAGCGAAGGTTTTTAGAGCATAGACTCACTATGCTGCTCCACTGCGGATTGGCAGGCATAGTACACAAGTGCACTCTCTATTCTATTACTCTCGTAGTCCGATGTGACGGGAATCCGAAACGGCCGGAGAGAGATAGGCGCAGGACCGACGGCTTAACGTGCTCTCCGAGGCACGAGGGTGGATCACACTGCCAAATTCCCAACTTCGGGCAAATATTGAGAAAATCTTAATAGAAAACTCAATATTGATTTTTGAATTGGCTCGAACCGAGACTGGAACCCAGGACCTCATGTCTGTAGTCGAACATTCCAACTACTAGACCAGTGAGGCAGTTTAAGCTTAAATGCTTAAGGTAATTAACATATAGTTTAGTTGAAAATAGTTAATACTGTATCCTTTTCTGACTTACTTTTTATATCCATGACACCATTTTTAAGAAGCGGTTAAATGGATATAGCGAGTTATCCTTGAAATAAAATAATTGTAGGTGATGAAGAATTCGAGGACGCCGAAGAGAGCAATGGAACAGCGGAAGAGGCAGCAGCTCGTCTGAGACAAATGAGACTGGAGAACTCAAACGGACCACACTATGAAGGTATTTTATTTATTTATATATCAAATGAAAATAAACAATATACAAGGTTATTGAGTGTATATTGGACATAGTAATAACATAGGAAGGAAAATACGGTGTAAAAGCCCTTTTTACTCACACTGGGATGAAAAGTTTGATATCTCAGAGTAGACTTAGACTTCAATCAATAATTAGAAATTTTAATCTTTTCGTGTTTTAAACTGCCTTTTACACAACAAGACTGAAAAGGTAACTTTTCATACATACATAGCATCACGCCTCATTCCCAGGCAGAGACAACATCCTTCCACTTGCCACGATCCTTGCATATCTCCTTCGCGTCTTTCATTCTCATTAAACCTTTCATACAAGTTCGTCGGTTTAGAGTACTCTTGACCTGGCCGTTATTTAAAATGTCCTGGATTTGGTCCAGGAACGTTCGCCTTGGTCTTCCCCTTCCAACTTTCGCATTCACTCTTGACTCATAAATCCTTTTTGTCAGTCTCCTTTCATTCATTCTCTCTACATGCCCAAACCATCTAAGCATACCTTTCTCAATTTTAGTCACTACGTCTTCTTTTATACCACAACGTTCTCTTATCACACTATTTCTTACTCTGTCACTCAGTTTTAATCCACTCATGCTTCTCAACGCTCTCATCTCTACCGCATTTATTTTACTTTTGTGATTCTTCTGCCATACCCAACTTTCACTACCATACATAAGTGTTGGCACCAACACTCCAGCATGCACTGCCAGTCTAGCCCTTTGAGACACCATCTGGCTATTCATAAAAGCATGCAGAGCACCATTTACCATATTCCCTGCATTCACTCTCCTTTCGATATCACTTTCACATGTTCCATCTTTTGTAAATTTAGATCCCAAGTATACAAATTCTTTCACCTCTTCCACTTGTTCCCCATCTATCAAAATATTGCCATTCATCATAGATTCATCTCGTTCAAAAAGCATAACTTTCGTTTTGTTTACATTCACTTTCATTCCTTTCCCTTTCAAAGCTTCATTCATAATATTTAGCATCTCCTGTAGCTCATTAGCGGATGACGCAAGTATTACTTGATCATCAGCGTAGAGTAAACATTTGATGAGTAATTCATTCATTCTTAACCCATACATACTTTCTTTTCTTTTATAAATTAAAAATCTCTTCATCCAACAGCAAAAAAAAAATGATATTTGAATCTCATTTTTCTACATATTTCAGACTGTGAAGACCCTGAAGCAGCGCAAGAATGATTTTTAAAAATTATAATTTGCTGTAATTTATTTGCACGCTAAGGATGTCTTTAATTCATTCCTTTGAAGGGAATTCCATTTAATGTTTTGATTTTGTATAATTGGTTTATATTTAAACAGTGATTAGAAGGGTCCGGCCATTTTACTGTAAACTGAGAACGTTTTAAAAACCAATTAGTTTTTGAATTGGAGAAATGAGATTTTTAATTGCCAAAATTATTCTATTAACCTTTATTACTAGGGGTGTGCGAATAATTCGAACTTACGGATTTTTCGTATCGAATCGAAACTTAATATTCGATTCAAATTTTTTCGAATTATTCGTAAACAATTGTTAGTGAACCTTCGAGTATTTTCAATTCAGGATTTCTTATGAACAAAATTTAACAGGCTATATACATTTTATTCAAGCCATGAAATATATTTACACAAATAGCACAAATTATGTCGTACCAAATACGATATTCTAAAAAATACAACATTTCCAAATTGGCTACAAATTTTTCTGTAAATATAATAAATACTATACTGGATTGACAGCAGAGCAAAATAATCTTTCAATTTCAGCCGAAGTACAACGCATTACTAAATATTTTTTTAAACAAAACTTATATTATTCGTAAGTCGAATATTTTGATACACGATTTAAATTATTTAAATAGAAACAATTGAAAATCCATAGATAATTCATTAATTCGCGCGAATTATTTGAATTACTCAATTTTTTTTAAATTAGTCGTGGAATTTGCGATAAATCGCAAATTTGCATATTGATATTCGCGCACCCCTACGTATAACTCTTGTGGCGCCGCTGTGGCGACATATAGATATATTAACAGATCCGTTGGCGCCGTGATGGTGACATTGACCACAGATATACAAAACATTGTTTTAATGAGATATAGATCAGCTGATGGGTAAAAACTTGCGTACATTTAGTGGTATGGAGTACCCAATGGTATAAATTATAACAAATTAATTTTGTGACGTGTTCTGGTGGAACACAAGTTCATTTTGGTGATTGTTTTCTCAAATACCACATTTAAATAAAGAATGTGTAATTCCCACGCGGTAGAAGTGAAACCTTAAAAAATGTTGGTTTCAAAATATTGATAAGCATTTATATATAACGTCGAATTGGATTGAAAGGGCTAATGTCCGATTTCACCAACATTCCCTACAGCATCACATAATTAGAGGATCCTTTGGCAATGTGAACAATCTCCTTAACTGGCCCTAAATGCACTTAAGGGATCCCTTAGCTGTGTGAACAATCCCCTTAACCGGCCCTAAATGGACTTAAGGGATCCCTTAGCTGTGTGAACAATCCCCTTAACTGACCCTAATTGCTCTTAAGGGGTGTCCTTAGCTATGTGAACGATCCCCTTAACTGGCTCTAAATGCACTTAAGGGATCCCTTAGCTATGAGAACAATCCCCTTAGCTGACCTTAAATGCACTTAAGGGATCCCTTAACAATGTGAACAATTCCCTTAACTGGCCCTAAATGCACTTAAGGGATCCCTTAGTTATGCGAACAGTCCCCTTAACTGGCCCTAAATGCTCTTAAGAGATCCCTTAGCTATGTGAATAATCCCCTTAACTGGCCCTAAATGTACTTAAGGGACCCCTTAGGTATAAAAATAACAAGAACTATATAATGCTTCCTATCTCATTTTCTCCCACATTCAATATTAGGAATTTATGTCAATCTCTCATTACTGTCGTATTTTCGTTTAAAGTAGTTTTATATGAAAAAATGACATATTTTATGACAAAAATATATGTTCCTATTCATTACTTCTTTTTTAATGAAAAAAAATCATAGTTATACCATATTTCTTTTTTGTATTACACTTCTGACAGTGTCAGCTACTCTCAGAGCAGGGGTGGGCAAATATTTTGATAGTCGAGATGCAGATGAAAATTTGACCTTGAGGCAAATAGTTTTTTTTTTCTAATTTTAAGTATAGTTTTTACCAAGGATGTCGGATCATATATTTTTTATTACCCCCGGGGGTAATCTAAAATATATGCAATTAAGAAATAAATTATTATTAACTAAATTAACTTGATCGAAAAAATTGTAGATTTTGAGAAGATTAAACTAATATTTGTATTTTAAATAATAATAATATTAACAATGCTTCACGGGCCAGACAAAATTCTACCGCGGGCCGGATTCGCCAATTTACCCAGCCCTGCTCTAGAGTATACCATATAGAAATATCATCAAAAGTGATAAGGGTTAAGATATAATAGATTTTATTCATACGAATAAGCCATTTGTTAACGCTTGATAATTTTTCTCGAATATTAAAATCTATGCAAATATTTTAATTTTCATAATAAAATAAGAAATGAAGTTTCTAAGCTCCCCCTAAGGCGATAAACACACAGCATTACATAGTGTAATTTTATATATATAGGACTGATTGAAAACCAGTGTACGGACCCTTGTGTATGCATGTGTATGAATACGATTTGTATTTAAAAACGATTTTGTTTGAAAATGTTGTTGATAAAGATATATATTAAAATATATAATACTATTATTGATGTGTTTTATTTGTCTACTTTATTAAATTGTTTATTACGCGGCTAGGGAGAAAGGTAAGGCATTCTCGCCCGGGTGAGGATGGCCTGTTTTTCTTAAAAGTTGGGTATACGATTTATTTTCACTCTGAGATGAAAACTTCGTCGAGTTATCAATTAATAATTTTACTCTGTGTTTTAAACTGTCTTCGACACTTGGATAAACAAATGGCGTTGGGAGCAACCTAGGTTATCGTTAGGAATGGCGAGGAGTTAAAGGTAACACTTGAGTTTATTGTCTTCCGTTACGACGCGGCTTCCGGCGAAAGGCAATGGCTGCCGAAGAGCGGCAATCGGGTAGTTGTTCGCGGCGAAGAAAGAAGAGGGGCAGTGGGTAGTTAAAAAGGGATACGTAACCAGACCGAAAGAAGCCACCGTCCTAGGAATTCACAAACCAGGCAAACCCCGTACATTACTGAACAGCTATCGACTCATCAGTTTTATTTGCAAAAGTGTATGAGAGAATTATATTAAAGAGACTCGAGGCAGTGATAGAGGCCAAGAGTCTCCTGCCAAACCATCAGTTTGGTTTTCCCGCTAAACACTCCTGTGTTCAGCAAGTGCACCACCTCACAGAGCCCATAATCGATCATTTCGACTATAACCGTAACCCACAGGCACGATCGTTTTCGATGTAGCGAAAGCCTTCGACAAGTTATGGCATGCCGGCTTAATTTATAAGCTTCTCTATTTTGGCGTGCCAGTTAGACTAGTTTTACTGTTAAGAGATTTTCTAACAAACCGTAGCTTTCGCTACCGCGTCGAGGGCACTCTGTCTTCACGCCGGAGTTCCCCAGGGCTCCGTACTGTCAGCACTACTCTTCTCGATGAATACTAGCGACATGCCCAGAACGCCTCACGTTCACCTAGTTCAGTTCGCGGACGATACCGCACTATATACCTTCTCATACTAGCTTACTCACATCTCTTTTCGCCTCCAAAATGCGGTCAATAGTCTAGGCGATTGGTTCCGCAAATGGAGAATTGAGATTAATGCTGAGAAAAGAACAGCTATACTCTTCACCGGTGCTAAGAGGCCAGATCGCCGAGATCTGGCAACAATTAAACTTTTTAATTCTCCGATTCCTTTGCAACGGAAAGGCAAATACCTAGGAGTCACCCCAGATGCGTTCATGCACTTCACCGAACACATTCGCACCGTCCGTTGCAGGGCAGCGTTTGTGCTAAGTCGTCTCTATCCTGCGCCACAAGGTGACACTCTACAAAACTTGCATACGCACCATATTCTCTTATGCGAGCGTAGTGTTCACTCATGTTCCTGCACGCCAGCTGGTTCGACTCCAGACGCTACAGAACAAATTTATGCGTATAGCCACGGGCGCCCGCTGGTTCATTCGCAACGTCGATGTCCACAGAGATCTCGACCTCGCAACAGTCACTTCAAACCTCTCATTAGAAGAGGCGGCTCAAACATCTCCTTGACGACCAGATTACTATTGACAACGCCCCGTACACAATCACACACAGCGTCTTCGCCGGCGAAGACGAGGTCTCCGCCATCTTGAAATATTATGCCGCCATCCAGCCAAATATCCCAAGGCGACCCTGGTTTTTTCTTCCCAGATATGCAAATCGCTCTGTATCTACTTACTATTTCAAGAATGCGTCTTGGTCCTAGCCCACCTAGCGAAACTCCGGATTAGGGACAATTCAATTTGTGAATGTGGCCTGGACGAAGGCAGTTTCCCATATCATGTTCAACTGTCCTAAAATTCCCCATCCCATATATGACATTATTCCTTCCATCTCCTTTAAATGTTGAATATTTGTTAACTCTTGTGTATAGTCCCTATTGTAAATTAAGATAGATAGATAGTATACTTTATTGAACATCACAAAAAAAAAACCATAATACAATGACTTAACTTAAAATAATTCTAGTGTACAATGGGCGGTCTTATCGCTATTTAGCGATCTCTTCCAGACAACCCCACGTATAGGGAAACCGTCAAAGAAAGGAGAGAGAGAAGGTAGGCGGTGTTTATAGGTTAAAAGGGAAACATATATTACTTGGAATAAATACATACATATAAATACTTATACATACATACTAAATTTATTAAATGTAATAGTATTAAGTTGTGAATGTTTTAAGTGTGTATCATGTGTTGTCCCTAACCCTTATTTTTTTTTGTGGTGGCGGCAAATGTCTATAAAGTATCAACTATTTGTACATTATAAAAATTTTGATTTGCAATCACAGAAACCGTACAATCTCCTACGTGCCTTCTCCAATTAACGTGACACTGACGAAATTGTGTGTGCCTGGTCACACCTGAAAGCCAATTATTAGAAGAAGAATATCAACGTGACATTATTATTAAAATTATAAATTTCAGACCCAACTATAGAAAACAGATTGTAAGCGACGCGAAATTATTGTCATTTTACCTGTGACAATGGTATACGTAATCTATGTGCGACGTAAAATTATATGATTGTATGTTTTCTGGGACCAATAAACGCTCGACACGACAGGGTTTGCGTCATCTTATGGGCGGGGCGCAACAGGAATCCTTTGACACGCTCTCTGCTGCAACGGCTCTCGAAGCGTACACATCGTTACCAAGATTCTTCGAGAACCGTCAATCCAACCGATCCCTGCACAGAGGCGACGCATTCCCCGCTTTTTCGAGCACAATCATCTGCGTGGTTTTATTCTGCCGAACCCCTACACAGATTATATATATATATGTTACCTCGGGAAACAATCACCTCTGGTTCGCATATGTGATGGATACAATAGAATATCTCGTGCATTACCTGGCATCGACATATTTCATGCCACTTATCAGGTGTACAAAAAAAAGCTCACTGCTTATGCTTCAGTGAGCCCTCCCTAATTTATGTAATTTAACTGCATTTCTATTTCATTTTGTTATTGTCTATATCTTTTTTTTTTCTTGTATCTTTGATTATATTTCTACGTATTACATGTCAAAGCCAATGTTATGTTCACTTGTAATTGATATACGTATAAGTAAATGTGTCCTAGTTTATGTTATTTTGTATTTTGAATGTTATGTATGTATATTGTTAGTGTCCTTAAATAAATAAATAAATTATAAACTATTTATATCCAATGAAAGTTTACGTTTATTATTTTGGAATCTTTGGCCTTTGCCTTACATTAAGTGAACGAATGATGGATGTATTTGATTTATGGTTAAACTTTCGAAGATACTAACTGTTGCTTATATATTATTTTATCTACACTAATACTATAAAGAGGAAAGATTTGTATTTTTGAATGTAACGAATTAACTCAAAGAGTACTGGACCAATTTTAATAATTCTTTTTTTCATTAAAAAGCTATCACTGAGTAACATAAGGCTACATTTAGAACTAGATTACTATAGAAATCTTTAGAAATTCCTATTAAAACCAACCGACGGTGTAAAAAAATAAGCCATAAAATGTCCTTTATCGCATACACTCTGAACAGTATTAATGATAGGACAAAAAAATGTTCGATAATATTATAGAATATATTAATATCTACAGAAAACTTCGCAAGACCATATGTCTAACTATTGTAGTTACGTCACTATAACTACTTTTTTACATTTAACAAATTGATAGAAATGCCGATCAAAATCAGACCGTGTTATCCATACCATTTATACACTTTTATCCAAATAAATAATTTAGTATTCAAGACTGTATCAATACCTGATGATTACTTTTTGAATTATTGAATTCGGATGTTCCATTCAAAAGATATCATGAAATTAAAATAAAAATACATACCGGCGGCGGCTGCCACGCAGCTCATCAAGTAACTAACTCGAAGAGAGAGGGGCAGTGCGGGAGAAGGGGGTGCACCATTATGAACTAGGTTACCTTAGGCAGTCGACACTGAATATTTCGAGTTTGTTTAACACATTTTTATGCTTCACTTAAAAAGTTCTTTCCAGAGCTACTTAAGTTTTAGAATTAGAAATCACACTTTTTCATAATATTTGTCAATTCATGGTCGATTTAATTAAAATGCTTATAACTTAAACATCTGTATAGATTAGTAGGCCGCTAGTATTGAAAAGATTAAAAGCGAATTAGAACTATTCGCACACCCCTACTATCTACTTCAACTCTAAAAATACACAAGCAGTAATTAAATAGCAAACGAAGTCACAGCACTATATAATACAATACTCTAGAAAGGGTAAGAATAAAACTCTACTATACACTACAGTTTTATTAGGAAAACACAATACATTATAGTCCATTTGTTTTAACAAACAGCGTTCTTGATACTTTTCAATAAAACGTGTACATTTGTACTTAGAAAGATTGTAGCGCGAGAGAATATTTTTTATATATAAAAATAAAACCAACAAAACTAAAGTACCGGGGGGGTATCCTATAATTTATCAACTATCTTAAACACGACGAATTATTAATATTAGAATTATTTTTTTTCTTTTAATATTATCCACTTTTATCATACAACTAGCATCCTCCATACTAAATAAATTCTCGATCGAAGCGATCGTTCTAATGTACATTAAGTAGCCGGGTTTTTTTGACGAAACTTGCGATTTGACTTGACATCTAAACAAAATGTGCGTTTCATTAAGGTGCTGTTTTATGTAGGCCATTGGACACAAAAGAAACAAATTATTGACACGTTCTGTGCGAGTCGAGCGTGAAAGCGTTATAGAGGCGCGATCAGCCTAAGCGTTCCGCTTGTAATGACGTTATAAGTGACGTAGGGCTTCGTTTTATAATATGTAACGATTAAATGAACAAAAAAAGGCCCAATTTTCACTTACAATTTCACATATTTTATGCAATCTACATCTAAATTTTACTAAGGTTTCTTCGCGACCTGTTCTGAGAAGAACCCACAACAAACTCGGCTTTAATTAAACCTCTAGTAATTGGGGAATAGAAACAAATTCATAATGAATGTCATTAAGAAAAAAAACATATCACCTTTTCATTTCGATAAGGCGTGAAATCTTCTTGAATTAGATGGAATAAAACGTAGTAAATTTTGACGCTTGTAATAAGGAATTAATTGAAATAATTACGAGAAACGATTTAAAAATATCTTGCCTCCATAAAACAGCACCCCGTGTAAATAAATTAATAATACGGCGACGATCTACTGATATACATATAAATATTTGGAGCAGTCTTAACATCGTACAGACAGACGTAACAATGTACCACTTAATTCTAAACATGGGAATAAAATTCAAGTGTTTATTTTGATAGGGGAAATGGATAAAGGTAAGTGATGCGACAAAACGAATGCCTATAAGGAGTTATATGATTATATATGTCGGAGTGCAGTAGTCTGTGGAACGCTGGCGCCATCTACCGCTCTTATCTATATATATATAATTATCGCCTTTTGCAAGTCTCGGGGCGTGGTTTTAGAGCGCCGAGACCTGTCGTAACATGATCATGTGATCGATGACGTCAGCGAGCGGGAATGGCCCGCGTCGGTGGATGGTCGTGCAGGGTTGCCTCACTTCTCACAAGGCATCGGGCATGATAGGAGCTTTATTGTGCTAATCACTTTGGCGTTTTGATTTTTTTTGTTAAATATCTGAAGTGTCGCTAAATATATATAAATATAAAGTAACACTGACAAAACGGCGAATTTCTTTTGAAGTTACACTTCTTTTGGCGCGTTAGAGAAAAATGAGAGTAAATTTTTACGATGCGCACGCACAGTCTCAAAAAACCGACACCCTGAAGTCAGCTGTAGATTTTTATTATTATATAATACTTTAATTATTTTATTTGTGTGTACTTTCAATGAATTAAATACCTTTTCTCTATTGTTAGTGTCGTTTTTTCTACAAACGTTAAGTAAGGCGAGAGATAAAGATTTTTATCTTGTTACGCCAAAGAAGTATAACTTCTAACACACGTTAGAAGTTATACTGTTTTTAGCGCGTTAGAGAAAAATGAGAGTAAATTTTTACGATGCGCGCGCACACCGTCTCAAAAAACCGACACCCTGAAGTTAGCTGTAGATTTTTATTATTACATAATATTCTAATTATTTTATTTGTGATATTTAAATAAAACATTATTTAACTAAATAATAAAACTTTCAATCTCTATTGTTAGTGTCGTTTTTTCTACAAACGTAGAATAAGAGGAAAGATAAATTTTTTAAAAAGATTTCTAATTTGTTACGCCTAAGAAGTATAACTTCTAACGTGTGTACATAAGAAAACTTATTTTGGCGTGTTAGGGAAAAATTACCGCGCGCATACCGTCACAAAAAATCAACACCCTGAAGTTAACTATAGTCAACATTTCAGTTTTTTAAAAAGAATAACAGAAGTATTTAAAGGGCAACATCTTCCCTGCAGTTTCACATCAAAAAAAATGTCATGATGAAGTGTCGAGGATAAATTTTAACGCCAAGGCTTTCAGAAAGCTATACTGAAGCGATGCTTCTTGAAAACAAACTAAGAACGTTGTAAAGTTGTTTTTGATGTGAATTTACGTATATGCAAGTATACAAGGTGTTAGGAGACCGCTCAGAACGAAGACAGATCATAGTCCTAATGACACCTTTGATGATGGGACGGAAAAACATTGTATTTTTAAAACTTTTTTTAGCATTATTTACGCTCCATCATGTTACTACAACTAAATTAAACGAAAGTTAAAAAAAAAACATACATTATTTAAAGAAAAAATAACCAATAATTAAACACAATCAGATGACGCTCGGGTTAATGACCGTATTTCTTTTACATGGACACCGGTGGCGGCCGCATGCGGTCATTGACCCGAGTATCAGCCATTTGTTTTCTGTCTTTCATTTATCAGCGCCAACATTATGGAGCGGAAACAATGCTAATAAAATGTTTTTAACAATACGACTTTTTTCTGTCCCATCATCAAAGGTGTCATTAGTACTATGATCTGTACAATTCCGTTGAGTCTTTACTATACTCAGTCACATTTTACTTAGAATATATTACGAACAAATACCTTATACTTATAGAAGTTACATACTGATACACTCACACTTTTAGCGATCGTTCGTTAGATTACTATTATATTACAAATTGTGTTTGAAGTCGTCTTAACATCTGTGATTAGTGAAGTAATTATTATTCTAGAGGGGAGTTTTACAAGGGTATAAATGGTGGCGCGAAACGTGTGAGATATAATTTTGAAGAATTTGAAAACAGTATTACTTATCATCTCAAATTTATTGAATAATTACTATTACTATTGTAACATTATATTGGCAAGCGTAGTATAAAGTGTTAGAACTCAAGCCCTTATCATAAGTTCAAAAAAATACAACATTAATTCAACCAACTTATTACCTTTTAAATTAATTATTCAAAATTAGAGCTAAAGATTAAAGGTTATATTTAGTTTATATTTACATCAATAAGAAGTTCATATAGCTCCGTATTACAAAATGAGACAACCGCTTCTGTTGACAGTTGAGCAGCGACTAAACTAGAATTGGCCCTATTTTTTTTATTTTAGGACCGAACAGAAAGCTAAATGCCATATTTTTACATGGAAATACTATCTGTCAATGCCAGTAAGAGTTATAAAATTATAATTGGTTCTAATTTTTGATTTTAGGACCAAACACAAGACAAAATACACTTTTACATAGTACTACTGTATGTTTGTGAGTTGTAAAAATACCATTTGTCGTAATTGTTTTATTTTAGGACCAAATACAGGGCAAAATATGCTTTTACATAGTAATATTATATGTCTGTCAGTTTTAAAAATGAAATCGGTCAAAATTTTTATTTTAGAACCTAATACAAAGTAAAATATGCTTTTACCTTGTAATATTATAAGTTATAAAAATACTATTGGTCCTAATTTTTTATTTTAGGACCAAATGCGAATCTAAATATGCTTTTACATAATAATATGTTGTTAAAACACCAATATATGATGGCGCTTTGAGCCATAGATTAACATAGTAATATTATATGTCAATGCCTGTAAGAGTTATAAAACAACATCTTGATAGTTTAAAATTAAACGGGCGGGTGGCAGAGCTTACCCGATAGCGAGGTCGCTAGCCACGACCAAAGCCTCCCGACAGAACAGACCTGAACAAATTTACAAAAACTATTATTTGCAACATACGGACATCGAACGCGGGACCATAGAAAACTTTTATAAAGAGACATGTTTTGACAGTCATTCACGTAATACTACTTAGTTAGTGACTTCATTAAATATATTTAAAATTCCTTTGAAACATTTAGATTGTAACATTTGAGAAACAAATTACACAAGAATGTATTAATATATTTATTGACTCAATTAAAAAAAAAAGAATGTTTCTAACTACCACCAACATATCTCTCCAGGACAGACCTGAACAAATTTACACTATTACTTTTAAAAGACGGACATCGAACGTGGGACCATTGGAAACCATCATTGGTCAATATTAGGGGTTTTTTTTTTTAATGTCAAATGTTTCGACAGTTGTATCGTTATTCTTGTGAGTAATATATTACAAACAAATCAATTACATGCGAATGTATTTATATATTTACTGGTTCAATTTCTACAGAACAGACATGAACAAATTAGTCATTATTAAGGATTTTTTTTAATTAGATATGTTTTGACAATTATTTCATTATTCCCACAATATTATGTGTGAGCGACTTTGCACAATATTACAGAGCAAAATAATATTTGATTCATAGATATCGTAATATAACCAAATCTTCTAGACAGAACAGACCTGAACAAATTGATAAAACCTATTATTTCCAACATCTTCGACTTCGTATAGATGACGTAATATTACGTGTAAGTGACATCGTAAGCATGTTTTTGTATATAAGTATATACTTCATTTGTAATTGCGGTTTCAAAAAAAATTGTACAATAATTACATACGTGAATCATATCAAATATTTCATGTAAAGTTCTACGAAAAGGTTCTAAGCTGCCACCCCAGCCTCCCGACAGAACAGACCTGAATAAATTCACAAAATTGTTATTTGCTACATCCAGACATAGAACGTGGGACAATTGAAAGACAACATACGATACAATTAACCAGATTATCAAATAATAAATAGCATTTCAAAAGTCTAACAACTACTTTCTCAGTCACGTAATATTACGTGTAAGTAACTTCGTACTATAAAGAAGTTACTTATACGTATTATTGTGGAAATATTCCTTATATTATTTTCCTATGTGACTATTTTATTTTATTTAATATTACGGAATTAATGAATGAAAATAACTCCGTATCATATTTAAGAGATGTTATTTACGTAATATTACGTGTGAGTGACGTTGGTTTATTTTTTTATGTATATAGGTTTTATTGTAGAAGGTAATCAAATAGGAAAATAATATTAAGAGATTATTTGGCGGTCTGATAATTATTTCGTCAATTCCGTAATAATACGTGTACTACGCACATTATTTAAAGGAAAAGTGTTAGACGTCTTTCTTTTTAAATTTTTAATTAAGTCTGTGACAAATTGAACAAAATAGTCGCATAGGAAAATTGATACAAGAAAAATTATTGTCTCTGCAACGACTATTTCGTCAATTACGCAATATTACGTCACTTCGTACTATATTTAAAAGATAAGTTATTTTCATTCGTTATTTACGTAATATTACGTGCGAGTGACTTAAGAGGTTTTGTTAGACGATAGAGACACGAGTTTACTAAACTAATATTATTAAAATTTGAAATAAACGTTTCGAGTTTGTTAGTCACGTAATATTACGTTTAAGGGACATATATATTGTAAAACTCTTTATATATATTTGAAGTTTACGTTAAAGTAATATTTTTAAATTTTGTATATTAAACTCCTTATAAAGCATCCATATTTGAAGATAGGNTAAAGTATTATAAAAATAACCACACGTCACAACTATAATTAACTAAAATACTATATGTTATATATTAAGAATCTTAAATGCTAGACAAAGCGGACATTGGCTGGAAGTCTCACTAATAAAGTGGCTAAGTCAACTTTTTTGTAGTATATTTATATATATATTTTACTCATATTGCAAAAAAATAGTTAGACCACTTTGGTCTCCTAGTACGTTAGTAACATTTTGTCTGGTTTCGAAGGTCCAAAACCGTTCACTCTATATATATTAAAAACAAATAGTTCTTCGATTGAAATATAATGTATCATATTAAATTGTTAGTTACTTTTAACTGTCGCTCAGTAATTATTAATGAAATGTAGGTATACAAAGAATTTCGTATTTTTTTTAAGAAATACGCCCTCTTTTTAGGTTTTGGGTAAGAACAGATATCAAAAATGACTTTATAATGTTGTAGATTATTTTTTCAAATTTATTAAGCTTAAATGGTTTTATTAGTATAGTATTCTACACTTTTAATTTAATAACTTAAGTTTTAGAAGAGTTACTTTCTTCATATTTTTTGTAGTCATTGTCGTTAGCGGAAATAGGCTAAAAATATTGTTTTTGATAACAAAACATACATACATACATAGCATGGCGCCTCATTCCCATAGGGGTAGGCAGAGACAACATCCTTCCACTTGCCACGATCCTTGCATATCTCCTTCGCTTCTTTCATTCTCATTAAACCTTTCATACAAGTTCGTCGGTTTAGAGTACTCTTGACCTGGCCGTTATTTAAAATGTCCTGGATTTGGTCCAGGAACGTTCGCCTTGGTCTTCCCCTTCCAACTTTCGCATTCACTCTTGACTCATAAATCCTTTTTGTCAGTCTCCTTTCGTTCTTCGTCTTCTTTTATACCGCAACGTTCTCTTATCACACTATTTCTTACTCTGTCACTCAATTTTAATCCACTCATGCTTCTCAACGCTCTCTCAACAATCTCAACAAAAACCCAAATAGTTGATATTCAAAATCAACATTTCCGTTCTAATATATATTTGATACAAACGAACTGGGGGTACCAAACGACCCCCGTTCGGATCACGCGTATATTTTATGATACTTAAACCTGGAAAAGTTAACGTAAACCGTGCCTTCTAAATATATGTAAGTTTTAATTAGATAATTTTTTTCCACCTAATAATTCTAATAATCTGAACCACAGCAATAAGTAACTGGTTTGAATTTTACTGGTTTAATTAATTTTGGTGCCCCCGTTAGTATCATTTTTTGAAAAGTGAATATAAACAGTTTCGTCTGAATGCACATACCTCCTTATATTGTTATATAAGATAACCTAATAATTATGTAACCGGTATAAATTTTAATTTATACAAATTAATGAATTAAATATATAATTACAAAATGTCCGCTCCGTCCGGGTTTATAAGTCAAATCGCAGTTGATATATAAATTAAACCCGACTACGTTTGGCGGCCGTGGCATTTTGCGCAGTCGAAATTTGTTTTTTTTTTTATTATTAAACATTTGCCAAAAAAATAACCTCAATCAAATTTCGACTTGACATTTACGTGTCGGGACATCGGGACTCATCACGCGTGGTTTCCGATATTGATAATTGAAACTTTACCAAATACGAAAACGCATTTGTTGATATGCAAGAAACTTGACAATATATAGTCTATTTTATGTTTTTCGACGTTTTAAAATCATTTTTGTATTGCATTTCCAAAGCAAGTTAGAAAAATGTCAATGATCAATCAATGTTAAAGAAATAACATAATCTTTAATTGAAATTATATCGAAAATTTTATAAAAAAATTGCACACAAGGCAACAAGAAACGTAATTACAACTTTTTTTTTAAATAATCATACCGCAGTAATCGACAGACAAAAAAAAGGAATTAAAAACAACACAAATATTATTTTCACTTCTGCGATAATTAATTCTACGAAAAACATAAAGAAAATATAATTCAGTCAAAAAAGAATACATCTGTATTTAATTTTCGGAAAAAATTATACAAAATCAAATAAACATAAATGTACATCTGCAATTATTTTTCTAAAAATCATAATCATATTAAATAAATTGTTCCACGAAATGAACACATCTGTATTTAGTTTGGAGAATTTCTCTTACGTCTTTGATTTATTTTCCAAAAATAAAATTTGGCAGAATTAATCATATTAAATTAAATACTATTCCAGGAATTGAATTCAATGGGAACATAATACTCGCACCTCATTGGTCGATTGTAATAAGCGAAAATTAACCCTTTAGTGGCCAATTTATAAACGATGATATAATCACAAAACCTAACAAAAGCAATAGTTTTTTTATCCTATATTAATTTTTTTTATTAAATTATGCAAAAAATGTATTAACGGTACCTTTTTTTTGGTAAATTGTAGTTTATAAATGATATGATAATAATGTAAGGATTTAAATTGTCACATAGTGACTTGTTACAATTTAGACGGTTACTAAGTATGAATTTCCTTATAGAGTAGTCCTAAACCACATCGAATTATGAGGGACACTTTATCAGGGAAATACTCAAGCTAATTTTGTTTGGAGTTTCGAATGAATCAGTCAGTCAGTTAGTGATATTTCGCTTATACATTAACCAATGAGTTTGTTGAGCTAGCTCCCTTAGGATTATATTTCATAGCGAATGGAGTCCGAGTGTTGTCCGCGCGACACGACCACGGCCTGTGGTAGCAGCAAGGGGGGGCACGCCTACCATCACGCCGTGGGGAGGGGAGCGGGAGGGGCGAGGGCCTCCACAGTCTTGGGCTCGGGGGCCTCGCTCTCTTGCGTGCCGTTGAGCTCCAGCGCACTCACCTGGCCGGCCTCCGCGGCCCCCTTGCTCTCCGCCTCCTGGTCCTCCTTGGAGTCCTCAGTGTCCTGGCTGGAGGTGTCCATGGTGTCTTGCGACTCCTTGGAGGATTCCGTCTGTTCTATGTCTTTAGTTTCGTCTATCTGTTTTTCCGGTGTGCTCTCTTCGGCCTTGTCTGTGGGCAATAAGATTTATTAATAAAGTAGCAGACTGGTAACGCTGGAGTAGAGCATATTTTTTATTTCTATAAACGAGTAATAATCCTACCATACATTGTTTTGTTATATCTCTAACGGTGCTGCCACACTGCTGTTTAAAAATGTTTATAAACATTTGATCACAATGTTAAAAAACGTTTTCATGTTAGGTAATATTAGTAAAGTAACAGTCCATTAACCTCATATAAGAGAGGGGTTTTAGAGCGTGGTAGACATATACCACGCTGCTCCACTGCAGATTGACAAGCATAGTACACGAGTGCACTCTCTATTCCTTCACTCTCATAGTCCGATGTGACGGAAATCCGACATGACCAGAAAGAAATCAGCCGCAGGACCGACGGCTTAACGTACTCTCCGAGGCACGGGGGTGGATCACACCGCCAAATTTTTCCCAACTTCGGGCAAATATTGGGATAACCTTAATCTAAAACTCAATATCGATTTTGAATCGGCCCGACCCGGAACTCGAACCCTCGTGTCTGTAGTCGAATATGCTAACCACTAGACCAATGAGGCAGCAGGTAATATTAGTAAACATTTATATACAAAATTGTTAGATAACAATTTGTAATAAATAACACTATTTTTTATTAAACATGTAAACAGGCGAGTCATTGCCATGTTTTCAAATGTTAGTAAACATTTCTATCAGTGTAAGAGCACCCAAAACATTTAACAATTTGAATGTTGGAAAACATTTTTAAAGAATAGTGTGGCAGTACCATAAGGAATTAGGCAGCGTTTTCGATGAAACCTACCCTGACTTTATCCAATATTGCCACTAGTTATTGTTACATTTCAACCAGTTTACATAAACACCTTCTTCAATAATAATTCAATCTATTGATATAAGTCGCATAAAAATCTTTTTAATAATTTTTTACCGACTTCAAAAGAAGGAGGAGGTTATCAATTCGTCTGTATTTTTTTTTTGTTGACACCGACTCCGAATATAACAATACGAAGAACACTATAAAAGAATACGCAATTATTACTTACTTTTTAGAGCATATTAATATATTTGTAAGTCTGTTTTGAAGGCGGTTCTTTTGTTAAAATTTATCACAAAGACATTTTACAAATTTTGTGATAATATTGTATGTAAATTTAACGTGCGAATTGTAAAACATTTTAACTCACCAGTGTCGTCAACGTCCATGGGTGTCTCTGTTTCTTTTTTCTCATCGCCGTTCACCTTCTGAAAACGAGTGAAAACAAAATACAATTATATGCATTACTTGAATTAGTATATGTTAATTACACTTCTACAGAATTAAAATGTGAAATACATACTGAAAGGGAAAGTTATAATTTCAGTAGCAAAATTACAGATATTCCTATAGCAATTTTGAACAGTTTGAAGTTTTAGTGGTAGCAAGTTATTACAGCACACTCGTGACCACAAATACATTAAAGCGAAACTTTTAATTACAAAGAAAATACATTATAAATTTTCTTTTTAATGACATTCTCACTTCTGAGATGGCAAAAAATCATTAAAAGTATCCAAATTATCTGAATATCTATCTTTATCGAAATTTGGTATATTTTTAAATATAAACAGCATTTTAAAAAAATTCCTAGGAAAGCGTATTTCACACCTTAAATCTTACTATAAAGACCAATGGTTTTTAATGAAAATACTATCTTCTACACCTAGGGAGAAAAGTATGGCATTGCGACCCGTGTGATATTTTTTCTATAAGTATTATAAACAACCATTAGTTGCTTTACAATATAAGATTACAATCTAACCTTAGTCTAATGACCTAATATATCTAAAATGTACTTGTACTAATCTAAGTAGTGTCAAAATTGTGTCACTTTCACTAACTCAAAAGATTTTACTCTTTTAAGAACAAAGCCCGCATGATATCTACAAAACGCGAGTTGCAATGCCATATTTTTCTCCCGTGGTGCGTATAACTTTATCAAACAAAGATCGAAAGTTGGATAGAAATGTAAATAATAGTCAGATATGGAATCAGGTTAGCATCATTAGAGCATACTTCGACTACGTAACAAAGCAACAAGTTGTTTACTAATTTATTTATGTCACATTTCAAACAGATTTAATAAAATTGATTCTGATAAATCGAGGAATTAAAATTTTTGATAACGCTGTAAAAAAAAATCACCAAATATTTTGACATTTAAAATTTTAATCATTGCTAATTTATTTAATCGGAAGGCAATACGGAATTTTCTTCCCTTAAAAGCTTAAATACCAATATTCGATCTAAGTATGATAATTTCGCTGTAATTAAAAATTTCTGAACCGAATACCGAAAACATGCCGATAGAACCCGAACAAACCCGAGCGCGAGTGACGTCACAATGTTAATGTCACACCCCCGCAGTATCGATGGATTATTGAAAATAAAATCGAACCTTATTGATTCATAAATAATACAGATATGTTACGGTTATGAATTATCAGTTACTGTTATTGCAATTTTGTGTGTTACTTCAAAACGTATCTTAAATAAATTTAGTACGATTCGATTTTATTTAACAATATGTTAGAAGGATTGTATTAAGAAAATCTCTCGACGGTTTTAACATATTCGTAAATAACATTATGACATTCCAAAAATGGCGACCATTTTCCGCATTGAATATGAATACAACTAAACATTTCTTTTCCAAAATCTCAATTATGGACGACACAAACATATACTAAACTCACACCAGTTACACTAAACACAAACTTTAATCCTACTGACACACATTAATCTAAGTAAATGTACCGCAATCTAGAATTTATACCCCCTTCTTTATACATGAATATGTGTTATTATATATGATATTATATATTGCTATTTAATACTTCCTAATCTATGAAGAAATATAAGTTTTGAGGTAGACATTTAGGATTTTCATAAGTGATAAATGGATTTTAAATAATATAGATAATTTATTGACGTGTTTTGCGGAGAATAAAAATTCTTTAAATAAATGTGGTAGTACATTTTAAGGCAGCCTTTTGGATATTGTTTTTAAAGATATATTGTTTGGTCCTAAAATCTACAATTAGGACCAACAACTTGGGTTTCAGATGTACTATTAAGTAAAAAACGCCAGTTAATCAGATTTTCAAAATTTACACATCACACATAGCATCACGCCTCATTCCCATAGGGGTAGGCAGAGACAACATCCATCCACTTGCCACGATCCTTGCATATCTCCTTCGCTTCTTTCAATCTCATTAAATCTTTCATACAAGTTCGTCGGTTTAGAGTACTCTTGACCTGGCCGTTATTTAAAATGTCCTGGATTTGGTCCAGGAACGTTCGCCTCGGTCTTCCCCTTCCAACTTTCGCATTCACTCTTGACTCATAAATCCTTTTTGTCAGTCTCCTTTCATTCATTCTCTCTACATGCCCAAACCATCTAAGCATACCTTTCTCAATTTTAGTCACTACGTCTTCTTTTATACCACAACGTTCTCTTATCACACTATTTCTTACTCTGTCACTCAGTTTTAATCCACTCATGCTTCTCAACGCTCTCATCTCTACCGCATTTATTTTACTTTTGTGATTCTTCTGCCATACCCAACTTTCACTACCATACATAAGTGTTGGCACCAACACTCCAGCATGCACTGCCAGTCTAGCCCTTTGAGACACCATCTGGCTATTCATAAAAGCATGCAGAGCACCATTTACCATATTCCCTGCATTCACTCTCCTTTCGATATCACTTTCACATGTTCCATCTTTTGTAAATTTAGATCCCAAGTATACAAATTCTTTCACCTCTTCCACTTGTTCCCCATCTATCAAAATATTGCCATTCATCATAGATTCATCTCGTTCAAAAAGCATAACTTTCGTTTTGTTTACATTCACTTTCATTCCTTTCCCTTTCAAAGCTTCATTCATAATATTTAGCATCTCCTGAAGCTCGTTAGCGGATGACGCAAGTATTACTTGATCATCAGCGTAGAGTAAACATTTGATGAGTAATTCATTCATTCTTTAGTATCTATTATATATATTATTTTGTGAAATTGTGACAAGAGAGCAATGTTAAGTTTATTCATTTAATTAATTGCACAAATTTTAAATTAAGTAGAGATAAGTGATTTTTAAAGTAATTTAAGGGAAATATACGTTTCCTTTTTATTACCATTTAAATTATTTGTCTACATGTCTTCTATAACCACCATACGTACATAGCATCACGCCTCATTCCCTTCAGGGTAGGCAGAGACCACGTCCTTCCACTTCCCATGATCTTTGCATATATCACTTCGTCAGTTTAGTGTACTGTTGACCTGGCCCTAGCCTAAAATGTCCTGGATTTGGTTCAGGAATGTTCGCCTTGGCCTTCCGCTTCATTCTTGACTCATAATTCCTTTTTGTCAGTCTCCTTTCATTCATTCTCTCTACGTGCCCATCTAAGCATACCTTTCTCAATTTTAGTCACTGCATCTTCTTTTATACCACAATGTTCTCTTATCACACTATTTCTTACTCTGTCACTCAGTTTTAATCCACTCATACTTATCAACGCTCTCATCTCTACCACATTTATTTTACTTTTGTGATTCTTCTGCCATACCTAACTTGCACTACCATACATAACTGTTGGCACCAACACTCCAGCATGCACAGCCAGTCTGGTCCATTGAGACACCATCTGACTATTCATAAAGGCGTACAGAACACCATTTACCATATTCCCTGCACTCTCCTTTCAATATCACTTTCACATGTTCCATCTTATGTAAATTTAGATCCCAAGTATACAAATTCTTTCACCTCTTCCACTTGTTCCCTATCTATCAAAATATTGCCATTCATCATAGATTCATCTCTTTCTAAATGCATAACATTTGTTTTGTTTACATTCATTTTCGTTTTGTAACCAATGTTATATTTATTTAAATATTTTTATTCAGAGTATGTTGTATATGCATATTGTAAATGATGTTAATAAATAGATACATAATAGTTTGTGGTTGAACTTATCATCATAATATCTAAGATTATACATGTCTATGTACTGAAAACCTTCACCCGACTACTCAAAAGAAAGCAATGTTGGAACCTAACGATGTCGTTTCTTCACCGATGAGGAACTCGGTCCGGCCACTGATTTCTCTTTGGTAACCTTTCTCTTTTTCGTCTAGATTAATCACATACAGATTATAATTAACTAGCATATTCTTTGAAAGGAACAAGTCTACTCACTCTCTGATCATACATACCCTAGAATTGCATATGAGATTTAATAGATTACTGCCTAATTAAAAAAATGGGAGTTAGTAGGAGGATAAAAATAATATTTGACTTCAAAGCTAAAAAAACCCCACCCAATCCCAAATCGGTTAAGCAGTTTTGCAGCTTGATAACAAACACTACGGCACAGTTTTTATATATTAGATGATGTAAGAAACTACCTATATAACATCGACTTTTAGTTAAAGACCTCGTTCATAGGTGAGAGGATTGAATCATAATCCCAACATGCCACATCAATGTGGAATAATAGGTATAAATACCAGAGACATAAAGCTTTGCTCACAATGTCTTCGTTAATTAATGAGCAAAATGAATTTTAATTAAGAATTCGTTTTAACGGTCCAGGATTTGATTCCGCTACACTCTTAGCAAGATTCCACGTGTCTAATTGGACCATCATTGTTCTCAATTAAAAACAAATGTCAATATCCATCTACTTCAAGGTAAAAGGAATTGAATTTGAATCTGTGTGGTCGAATACAAAAGTATTTTATTTGTATTATAAATGGGAAAGGTCCCATGTTCGATGCTCACCTCTGGTTTGTCCTCCGCGACTTCCGCGGGCTGTGCATTTGACGTGGAGGAGATTTCTTCGTCTTGTTCCTGTTTCTTCTGCCGTTTCGTGGGTCTCTTCTTCTCTTCCTCCATTGGTTCTACTGTCTCCTCTTGTTTCTCGTTTTCTGGTTCCGGTGAAGGATCTTTTTGCGATGAGGGATCAGCCTGAAAATATATACATAAAGCATAAGAGCGCGATCGAAACTTGAACTACATATAATGTCTTAATGATTTAAACACATTAAAGCTACAAAAAATCAACTGCTCGATTTCAAAGGTTTTGTATCACAAACAAGCCCATTTCAGTTTCATCAAATGTGATCATATCCAGGAATAATCCCAGTTATATTTTTATAGAAAAAAAAACGGGATTAACGTCACGAAGTTGTGCAGCGTTTATGCTAATTCGTTTGAAGGTTAGGTAGTTTTAATATCTACAAATAACATGTGGCATTTCAATTTGCCACTCTTCATTTCATAATTTAATATAATATTTTTCGAAAAATACAAAATACAAATATTTCATAGCTCTCTCTTCTAAATTTTAAATTCAAAAATAAAATTTAATTTATAATATGGACAAAAAACTTTGTCGTATTTGTATTAATTTTGGACACCTTTAATATTTCAATGGCAATCAAGTTCATTAAAATCCTAACATATCTTCCTTTTAAAAAAATTAGATTGCCAAAGGTTCACTTCTGACATGCGTACTTTGTACGCACGCAATTTTCATATATTTTATCTTTGGATTATATGGGATACTTACAACGAGTAGTACTGTGTGTTGTCCACCCGCTGATACATGGAGGGGTGTTCTGTCCTGGAGGGTGACGCAGACGGCGGTGGTAGGTTCTGCTGCGTCCGAAGTGCTGCCCGTACCCAGCTGGCCCTCGCTGCCCATGCCCCATGACAACACTTCACCTGGGTGTAACATAGAAATATATTTAATTTAAATATCCTATTAACATAGTAGGCCCGAATCAGGGGATTTCAAATCCCCCTTTAGGTAACTTTTTACGTTTATTTGTTATTTAGCCACCTCATAAAAGCACAAGAGCATGCACATGTTGTTTCCATGGCTCTGCTCCATATTACCATAATTAACTGGGATCTTTTGGTACCCTCATTCGGATCATGCCAAGTTTTAAAAATACTTAGGTGTAACAATATGAGTACTCAATTTGTTAGGGAAAGTGTTCTAATGTTCTGAATCTTTGTATTGTCTATGGTGTATAATAAAGTGTATTCTCCATCTCTCCTTCTCTCTATAAATATAATAATCTCACCGGTACTCGTGACGGCGATAGAGTTGCTGGTGCCGGCTGCGATGCTGATGCATTTTGTGTTTTGTAGTTTGGGAATAGGCTCCAGGATCTCTGCATCACCTACCCTGTCCCCTAGACCTAGCCTGGAAGTTTTAATTATATTATAAATAAAAGTGATCACAAGTAGATGGTAGCTACATGTTAAATGATGGCATAGAGTGAAAGAGACTTACACCATCCATTGTTAGAAAAAAACAGTCCTTAACAGCATATAATTAAAATTGATGTCTGTCTTTAATACTGACATGTTAGTGCTTGACTGATGATACAGTTTAAGATGGAAGCACGCTAATCTGGTGAGCGGCAATTTAGCTCTTACGGTTTCTATACAGCATCTTACCGAAACACAAATCTATTTGCTTGACGGTACGTTTTCGCTGGTAGGGTTGTAACTGGCGCCTAAGCTTCCTTTTAATCTAGACTCGGATTGGTCCTACTACAAAAGTTACTATGGTGAGTCAGTTTTTCTAAAATTACTGATGTTCTATGTAACTTAGTCAAATTTTTCTTTCATACGAACAATCTCCTGATAACAAAGAATAATCGAAATTGATCTAGACGCGCATGCGTGATACCGTGGCATAGGGAAATAGGGGCTCATTTATTATAAACAGATGCAACAACACTTTTGTGTACAACCTTCAGACTAATTAGAACAAAGAGCGCTTCGTCTTCGTGACGCTAATCACGCGTTTTATCAATAAAAATTTTACCCTAAAGAAGTGTCATTTCAAAAATTATATATACAATAAATAACTAAATGGAGCGATCTAATATTTAATTAATAAGGTTAAGAGGTCAACCGCCGAATCCAACTCGGTTGGGCAGCGTTCGGGAAGTTCCGGAAGACATTTTCGTCCAATATCCCTCAGTGCCTGAAAACTAAAGTCTTCGAACAGTGCGTGTTGCCAGTGCTTACCTACGGATCGGAAACGTGGTCGCTGACTATGGGCCTTATTCGAAAGCTCAGAGTCACTCAGCGTGCGATGGAGAGGGCTATGCTCGGAGTTTCTCTACGCGATCAAATCAGAAATGAGGAGATCCGTAGCAGAACCAAAGTCACCGACATAGCCCTACGAATCGCGAACCTGAAGTGGCAAAGGGCGGGACACATAGTCCGAAGGACCGATGGACGTTGGGGGCCAAAGGTGCTGGAATGGCGACCTCGCACCGGACGACGCAGTGTAGGAAGACCCCCCACAAGGTGGACCGACGATATAAGGAGGATCGCCGGTAGCCGCTGGAGCCAGGCGGCACAAGGTCTTGTGGGCATCATTTCGTGAGACCTGTGTCCAGCAGTGGACGTCCATCGGTTGAAGCGACGACGACGAAGGTTTATATAAAAAGTTGTGAACCCAGAAGCTCGTTTATTGCGGTTGGACGTAGTATGCAGTTCTTTAACACCCACATTTAAGTATGTGCTGACGCAGTTGCACGGGTCTATGTAGTGGGCGGGTAGCGATTAGTATATGAATATTATAAAGAGGATCACTCACCGTCCGTATTCGCAGCGGCCGATGGCGTGCGCCTTGCCCGCGGTGTCGAGTGCCAGCGAGTGGTGCTGGCCGGCCGCCACGCGTCGCCAGGTGTTGCCGGCGAACGCGTCGCACTCCGTTGGAGAGAACAGCGCCGTCTTACGCTTCTCACCCGTTATACCTGATGTCGATGTGTGGGTTAGAAAAACTCACCATTTACATAAAAGAGAACAAAGCAAGGGAGGTGTTGTTGCCAACACTTAGGTATGGTAGTGAAAGTTGCTTATGGTAGAAGCTTAAAAGTATAAACGCGGTAGAGATGAGATAATAATAATATAATAACCTTTTATTTTTTTACATCACACTTAACTACAGTTAAAATGATTACATATGTTTTCTAACATAAAACAAGTAAAGTAGCAGCAGAAAAAAAAATGTGATGCTGAGAAAAGGGAACACCTCTCAGCGATTGTTGGGATTTCATCCCAATGCTGGTTATCAGCGAAGAGCCGGACAGACACAAACAAACAAAAACACAAAGAAACCAAACGAAATAAAGTATGTACAATAAATACTAAATAAATAGATAATACATAATAAATAACTAATTATTAATTAATATGTCAGTGACAACTTAACAATTACTGACTGATCTATTCGCCATTCTCCGGAAAGTGTTGGAAAGTTAATAATGTATTTACTTCAGATAAAAATCCAGTAAGAATAAGAGATGTGTGAGAAATTGTGTAATAAGAGAAAATTGTGGTCTAAAGAAGAGGTAGTGACAATAATTGAGAAAGGTATGCTTTGATGGTTTGGGTACTTAGAGAGAATGAAAGGCGACAGACAAAAAGGATTTGAGTCAAGAGTGAATGGGAAAGTTGGAAGGAGACCAAGGCGAACATTCTTGGATCAAATCCAGGACATTTTAAATAAGGGCCAAGTCAAGAGTACTCTAAACCGACGAACATGTATCAACGGTTTAATGAGAAAGAAAGAAGCGAAGGATCGTGGAAGGATCTGGCCTCTACCTACCCCTATGGAATTGAGGTGTGATGCTATGTATGTATGAAAATTACGTAAGTGGCGTCACGACCAGTGAGAAATCTGGCGCCAACTTCGGGCATATACCTAGATTTTATAAACAGAAAACTTATATCATAACATCTATAATATAAAAATGAATGTAAAATGTGTTGGTAAGCACATAACTCAACACCACCTGGACCAATTTTGCCAATTTTCTATTTTAAATGTTCGTTGAAGTACAAGGATGGTTTTTACGGCGAGAAAAGCTCGAATAATTGCAGGGGAATCCCTTAAAAACCGCCCTTTTCTGTTTTCCATACAAACGTTTTCTAACTAAAATGAAGTCAATTTGTCTTTTATTAATATTCAATAAATTTCATAATAAGTTGCAAGTACTCACTGTGGTCTAAGCAATGTAGGTCTGTTACTAGCGTCTTAGAGTCAATATGCACTTTATTGTCACTGCACAAAGGTGAAAATCAATTGAATAGTCACAACCCAATTAAATTGAATAGTCCCAAATGTAAGAACTGTAGATCATTTGTATTGCTGCAATTTAATTTCAAAAATCATTTGTTAAACTCATATCTGCTACATTTCAAATCCTTTGACAGAACGAAGTCTGTCGGGTCTGCTAGTTGACGATAAAGTCCAAATATCTAAAATCTCAGTGGGCTTTTTATATGTAAGGGCCTTTGATATTTCTAACTTTTAACATAGAGTTGCTATAATTTTTTATGATAACGCAGATGAAATGGCGAGTGTGAGCGATTAATATATAAAATGATAATTACTAACCAAGTTGTCCATAGTTATTCAAGCCCCATGCAAACATTTTGTCGTTATTTGCATCCAGGACGAAGGTGGCGTGGTAACCCGCCCAGATACGGGACACGCTTGTTTTGAGGATCACCTTCGAAGGCACTAGCAGGGCACCTGGAATGCATTACCTTAAATTAATATCATAATCTCAAATTATTTATAACTATGAGAGTAAGAACGGGCCATCAACTAAATTACAAATATTAATTGTCATCATTTTTGGTTAAAGTAATTTTGTATTCAACAATAGCATGTCTAAGCTCATCCGTGGCTTATTTTGACACTGCAATAATAAAAGTAATACTTACTAAATCCTTGCCTGGCATCTCTGGATGCTGATCTCTGTGAGAGTCTACCAAGCTGGCCCTGCTCCCCGCACCCCATTGTGAACACTGAACCCGATATCTGGAACATTGTTTGGGATTTCTTTAATAATATCTCTTTAAACTCATGCCTACTAACTAAACCTATAAATTCACAAAGCAACTAAGGGCATGGAAAATCCTTATGGATACCTGTAACAGTTCAGGAGGAGATTCCACGTTATGCCAGACTAATACAAGATAAAAACCCAGTTGTGCTCCTATATCACTCGATGATGGGATTATGAAAAAACTAGGAGAACTAGGAGAATTTTTATTATGGAAGGGTTAATAAAATAACATGAAGTAGTTTTTCTAGAAAGTAATATCTATATGGACGAGGTGTTTATAAATTTTAAAAATAAAATCTGATCTATGAATCAAATGTGGTATCTAGTATAAAATGAAGCTATAAGAAGAATAGCAGCCTATTTAATATTTCCAAAGAGTAATAAATTAAACATACAGACAACATGACAAGGTGGTCTCCACCCGAGGCTATAGCTACAGCTTGTTCTCCAATATCCACTTTGACTGGCTCCCTGCATGCCTTGCCCTCCCTTCCACGTACCACCAAACCCATGCTGCCATGGGAATCCTGGAAACAATATAATTTTTATATGAAACTTCTTACTTATGTAATCTGACCCTGTAAATGCTGTTTTCTGATGAAATAACTAACAAGTTGGTATTGCAAGGGTGAAAATTAATTTAATGCAAAATCATAATTTTAAATGGAATATTTTGTCCAAAATTAAAAGATCGTGCGTACAAAGTGAAACATCTTTGGCAAACAAATTTTTAAGTCCTGTTTATATTTATACAAATCTAAAACTTTAGATTTCCGAGCCTTAGAGGTAGGGAAAAAGCAAAATAATGAATGTGTCATTAAAATATAAAGTGTTGAAAATTAATACAAATAATTTATTGAAATCCCAAACAACGCATTGTAAATAAAAATACCACATGACTTTTGTCAATATAAGAATTTATTAATTAATGTTTAGACAAAAAAGATTAAAACAGATTTATTATAAGCCACTATACTTACTCTGAAAGCTCCCCAAGCATATACATCTCCATTATCAAGCAGTGCAGCAGAGTGGGAGTCTCCCGCTGCAATGGCTACCGCTGCCTGTGGTAGGGACACCACCTTAGGAGTACCCTCGTCCTTTTCACCACCCGTGGTCCTGCCAAGAGCTCCCTCATCATTGCATCCAAACGTCCAAACCTGAAAATAAAACAATGTATGACAACTATTCAGATAGAAAGTTAAAATAAAAATATTCTTTATTCAAGTAGGCTCAAAAAGCACTTTTGAATCTTCAGTAGTCAGTCCTTCAATAAATCTACCATCGGTTCGGAAAGTTGATTCAGCTATGAAACCTGTAAGAAACTCAATGGTTACTCCTTTAAACATAGTTTTTGTACGTTACAATGAGTTTGGCTTTCATGTGCAAGTCCAAACATCTTTCTCACTTAAATAATCTTCAATATTATTATATGCTTTGTGTAAAGGTCCTCTTTAACATATTTCATGTAGAAGCAAACAGATTAGTGAGTGACCTTTTGTTGTATTAATGAATATTATTACGGATATATAAAATGTTATTCAATGTATATTGTGGATGGTACTGTGAGAATTGATATGTTGCATATCTTTTAACATCTTACTTGCTTAGTTACTAAGCTAGTCTTAGTTTTGAACTACAATACAAGAGCTTTTAAAGTAATTAAGGTTGAGCTTATGCATTTTTTTAACTGCCCCATTGGTCTAGTGGTTAGCATGTTTGACTACAGACATGAGGCCCTGGGTTGGGCCAATTCAAAAATCAATACTGACTTCTATTAGGATTTTCTCAATATTTGCCCGAAGTTGGAAAAAATTTGGAGGTGTGATCCACCCCCTTGCCTCGGAGAGCACGTTAAGGCGTTTGCGCCTGATCTCTCTCCGGTCGTGTCGGATTGCCGACTACACTTGTTTACTATGCCTGCCAATCTAAAGTGGAGCAGTGTGGTGGGTCTATGCTCTAAAAATCCTCTCCCATATGAGTGAGGAGGTCTGTGCTCAGCAGTGGGACCTTATGAATTTTTAATAAGATACCTCAATTAGTTTTGGATTTGCCTGTCAATAAATTGAAGAAATATGTCATAAACATCCTTTTACACAAGGAATATTCTTATGTTGAAGATTATTAAAGCGATAGACATATTTGGATTCGATTTCAGTTGCATGCAGAAGCAAAATATTACACATTGTAACATTCATAACTATATTTTACAGAGTAACTGCTGTTTCTGCATAGCGGAATTAACTTTCCGAACTGGTGGTAGATGTTACCAATGACAGACAATTCAAAAGTGCTTTTTTAGCCTACTTAAATAAAGATATCAATTCCAATACGTTTTTATGGTAACAGTCTAACACTAAAAAAAGGATATTGTTTTGACCATTTAATGAAATTACACAATTACCATGTGTAATTTTATAATATTGGCTTTTCCTTATTCGAAAGACTACAAACAGTCAAAACAAGCACATATAATACAAATATGTTAATATTAATATTTTTTTGTAATTATGTTTTATATTCATCTCATTTTATGAACAATTTTTTTATGATTTGAAATGGTATGTTGCGTCACCATGGCTGCTCAATATGTTCATGGATGACTGTTTGACAGATTTATTATGGTAAATATTATGAATGAAGCTTCGAAAGGGAAAGGAATGAAAGTGAACGTAAACAAAACGAAAGTTATGCTTTTTGAAAGAGGTGTATCTTATGATGAATGGCAATATTTTGATAGATAGGGAACAAGTGGAAGAAGTGAAAGAATTTGTATACTTGGGATCTAAATTTACAAAAGATGGAACATGCGAAAGTGATATTAAAAGGAGAGTGAATGCAGGAAATATGGTAATGTCTCAAAGGGCCAGACTGGCTGTGCATGCAGGAGTGTTGGTGCCAACACTTATGTATGGTAGTGAAAGTTGGGTATGGCAGAAGAATCACATAAGTAATAAGTAAATGCAGTAGAGATGAGAGTGTTAAGAAGTATGAGTGGATTGAAATTGAGTGACAAAGTAATAAATAATGTGATAAGAGATTGTTGTGGTATAAAGAAGAGAATGATTGAAAGGAGACTGACAAAAAGGATTTATGAGTCAAGAGTGAATGCGAATGTTGGAAGGGGAAGACCAAGGCGAACGTTCCTGGACCAAATCCAGGACATTTTAAATAATGGCCAGGTCAAGAGTACTCTAAACCGACGAACGTGTATGAAACGTTTAATGACAACGAAAGAAGCGAAGGAGATATGCAAGGATCGTGGCAAGTGGAAGTATGTTGTCTCTGCCTACCCTGAAGGGAATGAGGCGTGATGCTATGTATATATGTATGTGTGAAATTATTTACACCAGAATGATTCTAAAATTTTTTTTATGGTGAGAATAAATCCTATCAATTTTTTATCACACCATTGAGAAAATTTTAGTTATTCTTTTAACTGATTAAAAATTTAACCGGTTAATCAGTTAACCATTTAATAAATTTAATCAGTTAGCTAGTTAATTTGGATGAATTAGTTGGCTTCTGAACCAATTAACCTGTTAAACTTTATGGCCAGTATAAACGGCCAAATTGTACAGCTCTATTTAAAATTCTAAAGGCAACACATGCCAGGGATCAACTAGTTTTAATATGTGTCTCTTACCTTTCCGTCACTGTCCAATGCGATGGTGTGCATACCACCCGCATGTGCATCCACTATTTTGTTCCCCAACACTGACACATGCTGGAATCTGACAAGATAAAAGAAAAGTCATAAATCAAGCATACCACATTATGTCTTTACATACAATATAAACTAAACATAGGGATAGATTGCAATAAATGCAATTATTCATTTAAATGTGTGGCCATAGGATATCTATGTATATAAAAGAAAGTTGTATTTGATATACATGCTTAGGATGCATATTGGTGGTAGATAGTTTAGAACCAGGAGATATAGGATACTTTTTTGAGAAAACCACTACTACATTTATAAAGGCCAAAGTACTAAAAGATTCAATAAAAATTAAATGCTTATGTATTATCCTAGCAGGACCAGGGCGGGGATTAGAAATTTTATTATAACCAAACCAATGGTTGTTTAATAATATAAGATAACAATCTAGCCTTACAGACTTATGAGTAATAATACTTTGACCTAATCTACCTAATATGTACTAGTTTTATCTAAGTCTAGAGTCCAATGACTATGCTTAGTTTACTATAGTGTCTATTGACACTACACTATATTGTGTTGTTGCACTTTCACTACCAAAAGGTTTTGTTCTTTTAAGTCTTCTCTTTGTTTGTGTGATATCCAGAAGTTTAGCAGCTTCGGGATTCACATGATGGCGAAGTATTTGCTGATGAGTTTTGGCAATTCTTTCGATGTAATTATTAACGAGCTCTATGTTTAGGTCCTTGTGAAGATAGCTATTTTTTATGTACCAAGGTACGTTAACAATTTCCTAAGCACTTTGTTTTGGAATTTTTGTTTTATTTTGAGATTGCTAGGTTTGGTACATCTCCAATGTTGAAGTTTTAAATTAATGACTTGAGTGTTACAAGAGCTACTTCCACAAATATTGAGCTTAAAAAGGTTTGTAAATTTATAATTTAATTTGAATATTAAGTTTTGACAAACTCACTGTGGGGTAAATGGAGTACTGTGTAGTAGAATCTATTATTACTTCTTACTACTTATACTACTACTTGAGACTGTACCATCATTTACAATAACAAAATATTTCTTTAAACTGCATAAATGTATAAGTTATCTTTATTTTACACATAATTATGAACTAAATAGACAAAACACAAACCAATAAAGTATCCAAACACCAACGAAACCAAACAACTACAATGAATGAGGAAATTTACATTATATTAATATTCTATAAAAGATCATAGTTATTCAATACTTATGTAGTTGGGATTAATGCATTTTAAGCTAGATTTTTAATAATTGGGATTGTTTCACAGATGCAGAAATACACTGCAATACAAAAGATGAAAATATAGTCTGCTACTTCCTTAAAATGAAAAGGCTCACTCACTTGGTGGTCTCCATTACATCTTCGCCCAAGCCCAATTGGCCCACATCTCCTTGTCCACATGTTAACACACAACCTCTACTTTTTGGAGCTGTCGGTATCTCTAACTGGATTGCTGCTGGGAATACAAAGTATATAATTAAAATAAGATTCAATGACAAACAAATTTGAGTCCCTAATGTACTTAGTTAATAGTTAGTACTGACTTCTGAAGAAACAATGAAATAAATAGCCAAAAGTTATATTTTGTAGTATCCTGTCATGTCTTGAAAGAAAACACAATGTCTTTTATGATGTTTAAAAAAAACCATTGCTAAATAAATTGTATATAAAGGTAAGTAGCAGTCCATTAACATTTCACTGCTGGACATAGACCTCCTCATTAGCAGCATACAAGGTTTTTACATCATAGACCCGATATACTGCTTCACTGCAGGTTGGCTGGCATAGCATGCAAGTGCAATCTCTATTCCTTTACTCTCATAGATTGTTGTGAAGCCAATACAATACGACCAGAGTGAGTTTAGGAGCCAAACTGACAACCTACTGTACTCTCCAAGAGCAGACCCCCAACTTTCTAACTTTTAGCAAATATTGAGAAAACAGAAATCTCAATTTCATTTTTTAAAGTTTGCCTGACCTAGGTCCCAAGCCCAAGATTTCATATTGGTAGCCACTAGACCAAAGAGCTGTTCTAAACAATTTATAGACAGCCAATTCCTGATAAGTATCAACTTCTGTAAAACACTATGTAATCTGCAATTGATCAATTCACAGCTTCAGGACTACACGGAGATTCCTAGAACAATATTACTTTTGTTTTAAGTTTTTTGTAACATTTTGTCATACAATATTTGATAATCAGACAATTATACACCCTGATTGTGTCTAAAAAAGTTTTTTTTTCGAAACAGAAACAATTGAATAAAATCAATAAATATGTACTTGTAATAAGCTTAAGGCAATTTAAGGGGTCCAGAAAATAATGTTCGCCTCACTTTTAGAACAATACTGAAATCGTACTAAGCTAAATGTTACTTATATAAAGTAATATTATTTTATTATCTGCAAGTTGGCAGGTGGCTGTATTTGCATATGTTTGTAACTGAGAACACAGCTTGAAATCATAATATGTTAATCTGGTCATAGGTAATTTCCCTCTAAATGCATTTTTGCCTCGGAGAAGAATCATAGTACTCAAGTCCTTACAATATTAGAAAATAGAAATACCTAACTTAATTCTTATTTAATTTTCATTAACAAACTTTTAATTAAATGTTAGATAAAATATTTTTTAATATAAGAACATGGTATTTTGAGACTGGTAATTATTAAAAAGTATGGTTTGTGTCAGAATGACTCGCATTCATTAACCTTTAGCGAATGGAAATTAATGTTGTGATTTAATCACTTGTCAACATAGTATGAGCACATTTGTTGTCAACATTAATCTGTAAATGAGATTATCTCTGACACGAGTTATTACTAAGTAGTACTCTTTGCATAACTTTTCATGGAAAAATAGTTGCATTGCAATAAATCTGTAGTGTTTTAATAATAATACCAATCAAGTACTTAGGCATGAGAAATTCCAAGGTCAACATTATAAACAGTGCTAATATTATTTGAAAATAGACTGCCAGATGCATGTACTTTGCCGCGATAATGCGAGTAACCTCAAAACATTCCACTTAGAACGCGCTTACGTAATATTAGCACCATATATGAGAATCGTAAAAATAATTAACCTCGTAACGCTTTGAAAATTGTAATCGCAACATAAATAACACGTCTCTACAAGTGGATAAAGCCCACAAGGCGCCAATAACATTGGACTATAAGCGCTTTATTTCCCGCCATCATGGTTTGACAGGTCATTGACGTCGCATAGAAATGTAAAGAAAACAATTGCTTTAATATTCGTTTCAGGACTGACCTCCGCGTTTTTTCTTATTTTTAGGTCCCGATGATGCAGTGGCAGCGGAAGACTTGGACGCTGTCCGTTTCACGCCTCGCGTCGTCGGCATTTCGCCTGCAATATTGCAAAGGACGCACGCGTCAGTAAACACGGGAGAGCGCGGCAAACGACGTCCCACGGAGAGACTTGCACTAATGATTTTTTCACTGTTATTTCGATTACAATAGCGTTATTTATTCATAAAGCTTGTTTCCATCTTAATAACAAAGCCGCGGTCTCAAAGGTTTAGACGAAGCGGAGATAGGTTATATTATGCATTTGTATAGCACTACACAGGGGGCAAACAACGAATCGGAAACATGAACGAACGCTACACTATGGCGGAATTATTTACTTACTGTTTTATTACGTAATGTAATATTAATCCAAAAAAGTAATATTTATAAGAAATCACTAATGAATATGAGATGACGTATTATTTCAACAGAGTACAAATCCCGTGCATCTCCTCCACTAGCTTCGCTTGGCCTGCGTACCACAGATAATATGAAATTATAGAGCAAAATGTCTTATGATGTCATCGACGATACAGACAATATAAAATTACAGAATTTTAATAAAATAGTCTTTGGTATTCGATTTAATCCTTTTTGAGTGTATTTATTGATAAAACTAACAGGTATTCTTACATAAACAGTTTTGCAATTATTTAATAGCTATTAAAATTACCTTATAACAAGTAATAACATTTAGTGGAAACCACAGTCGGGTCTTTCGTGTGTAGCATTATTACCAAGTATTCTCAGTTTTAACTGTATATTTGTTTAATTATTATATTTATGTTTTAAATATTCTCAGTTGAATTTAGTATATTTTATTATAGCATATTTTAAATGTACTAAATTATTCAGGAGGTGCAGTCACTAATATGTCCACCTTTACAAAGATTTGGAAGAAGAAATTTTCATATATAATGATAAGTATTTTTGCAATCTTTTTACATTTACGAGACCAGTGATCGGGGAACATTTTGCAAGGATGTCAAAATGATTTTATTCACGTGTAAACATTTTATCACACATTCGTGATTATTTGATGTACGTTATTTAAGTAAGGAGTAGTATTTTAATTGGTTTATCTACATATGTTTACACCGAGACTTTTGACCGATAGCTCTTTCTGCAAATAAAAAACTTAATAGCAGCCCATTTGTGAACCACAGTTGGGCACAGGCCTCCAATCCATGGGAGAGGGGGTTTCAGAGCGTAGATCCTCTACGCTGCGTGGGTTGTTAGGCATAGTACATAAGTATGCGCTAACACAAATGCACTCTCTATTCCTTTACTCTCATAGTCCGATATGACGACAATCCGACACTCGTGAAGAGAGATCAGGCGCTGGACCGACGTCATAACGTGCTCTACAAGGTACGCGGATGGAGCACACCACCTACTTCACAACTTCGGCCAAATATTAAAAATTTCTTAACAGAAAACTCATTATCAATTTTGAATTCACTGGGCCCGCGACTCATATTCAGAACCTCATGTGAGGCATTCTAATTCTACACATGTATCAAAATTATTTTCATAATATTTTAATATAAAGTAGACGTCACTATTATAATCAATGGGATGGGATATATCCGTTTAGCGACAACTTTTTACCGAAGCCACCCACCAGTCCAGACTTAGATAAATTTAAAAATGTTATATCCTAAATATGCCCTGTTGGTGATCGAACCTCGGATCTACTAGAGATTTTCACTCTCATTCACTCACTTCAACCGATGGACATCCACTGTTGGACGTAGGTCTCACCTAATGCTGCCCACTGTGTTCGATCTTGTGCCGCCTGGCTCCAGCTGCTAACGGTGACCCTCTTTATGTCGTCGGTCCACCTGGGGGGGGGGGGGAGGGTCTGCCTACACTGCGCCTTCCGGTGCCGCGTCGCCATTCCAGCACCTTCGAACCCCAACGTCCATCGGTTCGTCAGACTATGTGCCCCGCCCATTGCAACTTCAGCTTCGTGATTCTAAGTGCTATGTAGGTGACTTTGGTTCTTCTATGGATCTCCTCATTTCTGATTTAATTGCGTAGAGAAACACCAAGCCCTCTCCATCGCACGCTGTGTGACTTTGAGCTTTCGAACGAGGCCCATAGGCAGCGAACGCGTTTCCGATCCGTAAGTGATCACTGGCAACACGCACTGTTCGAAGACTTTGGTCCTCTGGCACTGAGGGATATTGGAGGAAAGATCTTACGTGGCTTTCCGAACGCTGCCCAACCGAGTAGGATCCGGCGGTTGACCTCTTTCTCGAAATTGGACCTACCTAGTTGGACTATATGTCCCAGGTATGTATACTTGTCAACAATTTCGAGTGCAGAGTTCCCAACGATGACTGGGTGGAGCGGAACATGGATATTGGACATAACTTTCGTCTTATTCATGTTCATTGTTAGGCCCACATGTTGAGAAGCTTTGATGAGGTCATCGACCATAGTATTAAGATCTTATAGAGTTTCTGCCACAATGACCACGTCGTTGGCATACCGTACATTACTCGTGCCATTACGTCAGCTAGGCCGTCAAAGTATTACATTTGTTACATTTTCCGTAACATATATAGTTCTATGTAACATAGTTCTATGAGGGTTTTGGTGCTTGTGTCAGAATAAACGGAGCGTACACGGAGTGGTTTCCTGTCGAAAGAGGTGTTCGACAGGGATGTGTTGCGTCACCATGGCTGTTCAACCTATTCATGGATAAATGTTTGACAGATTTAAAAGAAAGTATGTATGGGTTAAGAATGAATGAATTACTCATCAAATGTTTACTCTACGCTGATGATCAAGTAATACTTGCGTCATCCGCTAACGAGCTTCAGGAGATGCTAAATATTATGAATGAAGCTTTGAAAGGGAAAGGAATGAAAGTGAATGTAAACAAAACGAAAGTTATGCTTTTTGAACGAGATGAATCTATGATGAATGGCAATATTTTGATAGATGGGGAACAAGTGGAAGAGGTGAAAGAATTTGTATACTTGGGATCTAAATTTACAAAAGATGGAACATGTGAAAGTGATATCGAAAGGAGAGTGAATGCAGGGAATATGGTAAATGGTGCTCTGCATGCTTTTATGAATAGCCAGATGGTGTCTCAAAGGGCTAGACTGGCAGTGCATGCTGGAGTGTTGGTGCCAACACTTATGTATGGTAGTGAAAGTTGGGTATGGCAGAAGAATCACAAAAGTAAAATAAATGCGGTAGAGATGAGAGCGTTGAGAAGCATGAGTGGATTAAAACTGAGTGACAGAGTAAGAAATAGTGTGATAAGAGAACGTTGTGGTATAAAAGAAGACGTAGTGACTAAAATTGAGAAAGGTATGCTTAGATGGTTTGGGCATGTAGAGAGAATGAATGAAAGGAGACTGACAAAAAGGATTTATGAGTCAAGAGTGAACGCGAAAGTTGGAAGGGGAAGAACAAGGCGAACGTTCCTGGACCAAATGCAGGACATTTTAAATAACGGCCAGTTCAAGAGTACTCTAAACCGACGGACTTGTATGAAAGGTTTAATGAGAATGAAAGAAGCGAAGGAGATATGCAAGGATCGTGGCAAGTGGAGGGATGTTGTCTCTGCCTACCCCTATGTATGTATGTATTTATTGAAGTGAAACTTGTTAAAGCGCATGAGGGTAATTTTAGCAGCACGATGATGTGCAGCGGCTTTTATGTTAATTCTTTTGAAGGTAGTTTTAATATTTACAAATAGCATGTGGCATTCTCTTTTGCCATTTAATATACAATTTTGCATCAAATATAAAATAAAAATTGTTCATGAATTCTCTTTACTAAATTTTAAATTAAAAACAATATTATAATAATTTCTAATATTGACAAAAAAGACGTGGAATTTTTATTTACAGTTCGTCATTTGATATTTAATTAATTATTTTGCATAAAACATGAAATAATAAATTTTCATAAATTCTCTTTAGGAAATTTTAATTTTAAAAATAAAGTTTCTGTAGTATTATGTATATTAACTTACGATGATTTTGTATGAGCTTATATTGAGGTTGGGTATTTTTACTATTTCCAAAAAATCCCGAGGAATTTTAACTTAATATTCTTCATCTGAGATTTTACCATATTATAAATGTATTTTAATAAGTAAGTAGCAGCCAATTAACCTCCAGCAGTGCTGGGCACAGGTCTCCTCACTCCGAGGAGTGAGGGTTTTTAGAGCATAGACCCATCACACTGCTCCACTGCGGATTGGCAGGCATAGTACACAAGTGCACACTCCCTATTCCTTCCAGACCGGAGAGAGATCAGGCGCAGGACCGACGGCTTAACGTGCTCTCCAAGGCACGGGGGTGGATCACACCGCCAACTTCCCAACTTCGGGCAAATATTGAGACAATCTTAATAGAAAACTCAATATTGATTTCGAATTGGCCCGACCCGGGACTCGAACCCAGGACTTCATGTCTGTAGTCGAACATGCTAACCACTAGACCAATGAGGCAGTATTTTAACGTAAATATCGAAGAAATAACTTTAAAAAATAATCTATTTGTATTTATAAAATCTGTATCTATATTCGTCCCTGTTATTGCCAATTAAATTCCTAACATATCTTCCTTTTTCCCTCTCTCTAAGTCTCGAAAATCTAAAATTTTATATTTTGTATAACTTTGGACGCACGGACTTTTAACTTTTTTTTTTGGTTCATTTAGTTCCAATTCAAGTACAATTTCCTGGTAAATTTTTCCTAGGTTCGTCAACCATTCGCCATCACGTAATTTGATGCGCCATATAATGTGTACGAGGGTATGTTATGGGTAGGTACGCGATGGTACGAAAATTGCCGCAAATTACTGAAACGCGAACAAATTATCATATAGATTCATAAATTTACCATATATAATAATGTTACGATTGATGGGTTCTCACGCAACAGACTGAATTACCCTATATTAAAATCAAAATATTCTTTATTCATATAGATTCAAAAAGCACTTTTGAATCGTCGGTAGTATCTCCTTTGTTATCTGGAATGCTGTTGCCACCTTCTGCGAAACTGTCATTGCGCTAAAGGAGGCACGGCGAAGAGAGAGGGCAAATGCAGATGAAGCACAGTACCCCGGACGGAGGGGAATAGGAAACAGGAGACGGAGGTTTATCCAACTCCTCCCCCTGTAGTGCACTTTTGAGCGGGCTTCATTCGGAGGGGCCAGAGTGGAATGCCACAACGAACCTCTGGTCCTTCCATTCTCGACTGACGAGGGCTCCGCTGGGTTTTAGTGGGTATTCTGGTACTACCGGCGAGTTCCACACTCCCGTCTGTCTCACAGGCGGGGTGCGTAAATGCATTTCCCAGCGAGAAAAAAAAAATCTCCTTTGTTATCAAATCTACCACTGGTTCGGAAAGTCGATTCCGCTGTGAAGAAACCGCCAAGAAACTCAGCGGTCACTACCTTAAATACAGTTTTTGTAAGTTACAATGTGTTTAGTTTTCATGTGCAACTGTAACCATGTTCAAACATTTTATAAAAGGATGTTTTTGAAATATTTATTAAAATTACTAGCTACTAGTACTAGTACGTGCTAGTATAACTACTAGTACGTTTTTTTTTTCGCTGGGAAACGCACCCCGCCTGTGAGACAGACGGGAGTGTGGGACTCGCCGGTAGTACCAGAATACCCACTAAAACCCAGCGGAGCCCTCGTCAGTCGAGAATGGAAGGACCAGAGGTTCGTTGTGGCATTCCACTCTGGCCCCTCCGAATGAAGCCGGCTCAAAAGTGCACTACAGGGGGAGGAGTTGGATAAACCTCCGTCTCCTGTTTCCTATTCCCCTCCGTCCGGGGTACTGTGCTTCAGCTGCATTCATCCTCTCTCTTTGCCGTGCCTCCTTTAGCGAAATGACAGTTTCGCAGAAGGTGGCAACAGCATTCCAGCCCCGCTCGTTGACAAGCATTGCATCTATAATACTTGCCAGCGAGAGGTCTGCACCGATCTGCGACGTCAGCAGATGACGCTGGGGTCCCCAAGCAGGACATTCGGCCACCGTGTGGTGCGCTGTGTCCACAGGATCACCACACTCGTGGCAGATGGCCGACGGCTCACAGCCAACGATTTGGTGCAGGTATTTTCCAATGCAGCCGTGACCGGTTAGCACCTGCACCAAACGGTAGGAAAGCACTCCTTGTCTTCTACCCAGCCATTGCTCCAAGTGAGGGCGGAGTGCCGCAATTATGGCTCCACCGGAAAACTACTAGTACGTGCTTCGCTATATATAAAGTTCAAAAAAGTAAAAAGAAAGTTCGTCAGTATGAAAAAAGTTTCAATTTGACAGCAAAATCCTCATTAACCCTAAATTCGACGGAGTTTTTTGTAGCCAAAAAACAGACATTTTTTTATTCATTTGTTTTTAAGGGGCTTTTGTATTATTAATAATACATTTTGGCCTCGCTGGCGCAGTGGTGCGAGTATTCGCTTTGCTAGCGGAGGCCCCGGGTTCGATCCCCGGTAGGACGAATTTAGGAAATTGTATTTTCTAATTTTTCTGAGTCTGGACTGGTGGGAGGCTTCGGCCGTGGCTAGTTACCACCCTACCAGCAAAAACGTACCGCCAAACAAAAAGATTTGTGTTCCGGTACGATGCTCTGTAGAAACCGTAAGGGGTATATCGCCTCTTAACAGATTAGCGCGCTTCCATCTTAGACTGTATCATCAATTACCATCAGGTGAGGTCACAGTCAAGCGCTAATCTGTCAGCAATAAAAAACCAAAAAAAAAACACGCCAGCCCCATCGTAAACATATAAAGTAACACACAACAATTTAATAATAATAAAAAAAATATTTACAAAGAAAAAAAACATTCTTTGAGAGAATCATTAACAAATTTATATAATTTAAAATCCGAATAACTCAAAGGTTCACTTAAGATTGAATTAAAAACACCAATATTTCTAAAATTTTAATTTAGTTCATGCGATATTGTTTTCTCAAACTTAGATTCCGAACACATGCCTTTAGCAAGTGATCAATATCTTCCATGACTCCACAGATATTTTTAGTTTCGACGAAAACTGACATTTTGAGTGTTGCCATTATTCAAAATATATTTTGTACTAAATCTTTTATATGTTACCAACACACAAATTAAAATCTCACGTATTTTCTCCAATGATTTTATTAAATTAGTGGTTTGTTTGTCACTATCGAATTATGGGTTAACAAAATGAACCGCCATTTATTGAATTCATTTGATACAAAAAATATAAAAAATGAAGAAACGCTCGACCGATTTTGTGCAAATAGGTCATCCCGTTCTTGAGCTATAAAATTACACAAATCCAAGTCTTATTAAAAATGTGTAAGCTCAACCCGACAAATGATTTCTTAACTATGATTCAATAATATAACTCTTAAACAATAATGACCTTAAGAAAACTCTGGATTCAATCATTCGCGCCCTTATTAATTTAATACAGAAGATAAAAATAGTTATGAAAATACATACAATCAACAGTTTTATATCGTAATATATTTACATTGTACCTGGTTGTTGAGTTAATATTGTAACCTGTTATTAATTTTTTGTTTAACTCATTTACAAGTGGAAGAGATGAATGAATTTGTATACTTGGGATCTAAATTTACAAAAGATGGAACATGTGAAAGTGATATTGAAAGGAGAGTGAATGCAGAGAATATGGTAAATGACACTTTGCACGCATTCCTGAATAGTCAGATGGTGTCTCAAGCGCTCAAGCGGTGTCTCTGGAGGAGTGTTGGTGCCAGCACATATATATGGTAGTAAAAGTTGGGTTTGGCAGCAGGAGCATAAAAGTAAAATAAATGCGATAGAGATGAGTGCGTTGAGAAGCATGAGTGGATTAAAACTGAGTGACAAAGTAAGAAATAGTGTGATAAGAAAACGTTGTGGTATAAAAGAAGATGTAGTGACTAAAATTGAAAAAGGTATGCTTAGATGGTTTGAGCACGTAGAGAGAATGAATGAAAGTAGACTGACAAAAAGGATTTATAAGTCAAGAGTGAATGGGAAAGTTGGAAGGGGAAGACCAAGGCGAACGTTCCTGGACCAAATCCAGGACATTTTAAATAAGGTCTAGGTCAAGAGTACTCTAAACTCACGAATTTGTAAATACGTGGCAAGTGGAAGGACGTGGTCTCTGAGGCGTGATGCTAGCTATGTTAACCTATTAGGAGCAGTACTATTGCAGCTTCTGCTCCATTGATTTTATAATAAATAATTAAATATTAAATCAAATAATATAATATATACTAAGGAATTATAATTAATTATTATTTTGTGGCACAATTGATCGTATTAAAAATAAGATTGCATTTTGCAATTGAATACCGAAAAAATTACAGAAAATTGATATGCTGTGACACCAAAAGAAAATATTACACAAGCTCTTTTGCAGCAACTCTGCTCCTGAGGGTTCTACGGAGGATATAACGATAAAAAAGTATTTTTTAATGATTTATAAAGATTATACATCAGATGTTTTTATGCTCTATTCCTGTCTAACCTGTCTTTTGGTTCTCAGACCCTATAATCACTAATAATCGAAAATGATGTGACCTTTTCTGATGATAAGTTAAGTGTTGATCTGTATTTTAAAATCAAATCAAATCATCAATCAGTATAAGTTTTTAGAGCATCGTCATGGTAATTTTTGATGATGATATTAAGAAACGACTTAAAATCTATATTTACAAGTAGACTATCAAAGAAGAACCCACGACAAACTCTTACATCAAAGGCCTTAAGGTTATAACTTCAATGAATTTAGAAAGCGGCTCTTAAGTGTAATGCGGCCCTTAAAGAAATTAGCACCTTTAAGCACAATAAAACAAATTAACCAAGTTTATACAGACATTAATGAACTCTTAAACATCCATGAAGGTGTTGGGCAGCAACCTTAAAAGCTCCGCCCACCTTTAAAGCCTCCATAATCTATTTATCTCTTTCGGGAAAGTTTTCCCTCTCTCACCTACACGACCTTAATCACCTCGTAAAATTATGAGATATACTAGCTGCTGTCTTTAACCTTGTTTGCTTAGAATTCGTACTCATGTACATGTAACGTAGCTTTTTTTATTTTTGACCGATTAACGCTTGACTGTGATCACACCTGATGGTACGTGATGATACAATCTGAGTTGGAAGCGCGACAATTTACCTCATATGGTTTCTACTCAGCATCTTACCGGAAAACAAATATCTTTGCTTGACGGTACGTCTTTGCTAATAAGGTGGTAACTTTCTCATAGTCGGTGTTATCCGGGTCACGAGAGTGGAATACAGCTAGGGAACCTCTAGGGATCTCACTTATGGATGGGGCAGAATCCGCTGAGTTTAAGTAGGTATTCTGTTATCTGTGAGTCTTTCATCTGGGCGGGTAAAGGCATTTCCCAGCGTAAAGAAAGGGTGGTAACTAGCCATAGCCGAAGTCTCTCTCTCACCAGACCGGATAAGTAGCAGCCTATTAACTTTCTGCATGATTTCAAATCTAAGACTCCGAGGGTTCTTACCTGACAACAACCCACAGACAAGTTTTCTTTATTATTGCTGATAGGTTATCGCTTGACTATGATCACACCTGATAGTAAGTAAGTAGCAGCCCATTAACGTCCCACTGCTGGGCACATGCCTCCTCCCTCATATGAGAGAGAGTTTTTAGAGCATGGACCCACCACGCTGCTCCACTGCAGATTGGCAGGCATAGTACACAAGTGCACTCTCTATTCCTTCACTCTCATATTCCGATGTGACGGGTATCCGACATGACCTGTGAATCCGACACGATCGGAGAGAGATCAGGCGCAAGACCGACGGCTTAACGTGCTCTCCGAGGCACGGGGGTGGATCACACCGCCAACTTCCCAACTTCGGGCAAAATATTAAGAAAATCTTAATAGAAAACTCAATGTCGATTTCGCATTGGCCCGACCTGGGACTTGAACCCAGGACCTCATGTCTGTAGTCGAACATGCTAACCACTAGACCAATGAGGCGCCTGATAGTAAGTGATGATATAATCTAAGATCGGACGCCCACTAATTTGGTACAAGGCAATTTATCTTTTATGATTTCTAAACAGAAAACAAATATCGTTGCTTGGCGGTACGTTTCTGCTGGTAGGGTGGTAACTAGCCACAGCCGAAGCCCTTCACCAGTCCCGACTCAGACAAATTATAAAATGCCTAAATTTGCCTTACTGGGGTCGAATTTGGGATCTGTGCTAACAAAGTGAGTACTCCATTATACAAAATGTGATGTAAGCTATGTCTGTGATTAAAATCTATTAGTCGTTACTATGATAGGCTTTAGATATTTATAATATGCTAGCAATGCCCCGCAGTATTACCTGCGTAGCAGTGGAAAGTCTACTAAGTAGGATTATAGATTTATTTTTTTACGATAAAAGTTTTATTACGCTTGATTTTAATTACTTCTTTTAAGAAAATTTGGTATACACATCCATAAATTTATTATTATTTATAACTTTCTGTACACCACAAAAAAAAAGACAAATTAAGGACAAATATCTGGCTAACATAAGATGGCAGAGTACAAAAGGCGGTATTATCGCTTGATAGCGATCTCTACCAGACAACCATTGGTATAGGAATAATTGTAACAGAGAAAGGTGGTGGTGTATTCAGATAAACCTACATACAAATAACTACATTCTAATACATAATAACTATACATAAATATATCTGACGAACACTATTTAAAATTCGTAACATCATTTATGTAAAATGTCCGACATTACTCAATTTAAAAATCCCATTGAAAGAACTATTTAAATCGGCCCAATATTTTGTAGCTTCACTATTATAAATTGTTAGAAATAAATATAAAAATTCAAAGTGCAGAATTTTCTTTTATAATATTAGAGAAAAGCTTTATAAGTAATACTTTATTGTCTCAGAACTTCCCTTTACACGATATTTGACACTCTGGTGTTCTTTAGATTGAGATTTTTAAATTCGTTATATCTTTGGAATGGGTTGTCCGATTTTAATAATTTAAAAAGCATTTTATGGGTATTGAAACGGTCTTTAATAAGATTAGGATTATTACAGAGGTATCCCTCAGTCTCTGAAGACAAGTTTTCGAACGGACTTCTACGGATCGGAAACGTGGTCGCTGACTATGGGCCTTATTCGAAAGCTCAGAGTCACTCAGCGTGCGATGGAGAGGGCTATGCTCGGAGTTTCTCTACGCGATCAAATCAGAAATGAGGAGATCCGTAGCAGAACCAAAGTCACCGACATAGCTCTACGAATCGCGAACCTGAAGTGGCAATGGGCGGGGCACATAGTCCGACGAACCGATGGACGTTGGGGTCGGAAAGTGCTGGAATGGCGACCCCGCACTGGACGACGCAGTGTAGGAAGACCCCCCACAAGGTGGACCGACGATATAAGGAGGATCGCCGGTAGCCGCTGGAGCCAGGCGGCACAAGATCGGGTCTTGTGGGCATCATTTCGTGAGACCTATGTCCAGCAGTGGACGTCCATCGGTTGAAGCGACGACGACGACGACGACGACGACGAATAATATGGTTTTATTGTGGCATAACTACAGTAGGTGGATATATGGTACTCTGGACTTTCTTATAGATATTAATACGTTCTATAATATCGTCGAACATTTTTTTGTTCTATCGTCAATAGTTTTCGCAGCGCACATGATAACAGATTTTTTTATTTCACACCTTGGATTACATTAATGAATTTTTCTTAGGGATGATTATTTTGGTTTTTTAATTAAGTAATATAGCCTGTGTCGCTTATTGAAAGTGCAGCTTTCTAAATTTTTGAAAACGGTCCAGTAGTTTTTTTGGAAAAACGTAACAAACTTACACACATAGTTACATACTTGTATACAAAAACACAAATGTTTTCTCTATCTATATCTATGAGCCTGAAAGTACGGCATATCTTTGTTAGCAGAACTCATACCAAGCGATCTCTTTCTTTTACTTTATTTACCATCTCAACTGTAAAGACACTTGTCTTTGACACTGCCCAGCAGAAAAAATGCATTATTGTGCTATGCTGTGTTGAAACTAACCAGGATATAGGTGTTATCTGTGGTAGAAACCAAAAGAAGTGCTTAATCCAGGGGTCGTCAACCCACAGGAGGCTAGTTGATACCCCTGATCTAGTAAACCAGGACCCCGAATAAATCCACTCTGTGAAATAAGTGTAATTTATTCCAGGGTTCGTCAACCTGCGGGCCGCTGGTTGGCTACCCTTGATCTAATAAAAAAGGATCCCGAATAAATCCATTCTGTGAAGTAAGTACACTTACTAAAGTACACTTTAGTCGCAGAAATACGTAAAGTAAAGCTATATATGATTAAGAAAGCCAAAATTTGTTTTATCTTTGTGGCCTTTCTATAAGAAAAGGTTGCCGACCCATATAGTAATGGACTGATTTGATTTGTATAATTAAATCAGTCCATTACATTGTGGAAGTATTTTGAAATTGTTTGTGTCTCAAATAAAAAAATTAAAGTGCGTGCGTACAAAGTACACATGTCAGAAGTGGAACTTCTTTGACAACCTAATTTAAAAGTCTTTATATTTATGCAAATCTAAAACTTTAGGTTTCCGAAACTTTGAATTTGTAAACATTGTAAATGATGCCAATTTGAGATATATCGTTTCATAAACGATTAGAATTACTTAAATTTTATTAATTGTAACTATTAAATACTAACGGGGAATGGTAGTTTCTTAATAAATAAGATAATTAAGAAATATATTTGCCGCCAAACGCTGCCGACAAATGTATAAATAGTTCTAAGAGTTAGTCGAGAAGTTGGTTTTTAATCAACGTTAGCTACGAATTATTGTATTTTAAGTTAGTGGTGTCATAAAAAGGGCTGCTCTGCGATACGAAGCCAAGTGTATTTCTGTAAATTAAAATTGTTGACTTTTAATATATCATAATGATAATTGTGTGCTAATTGTTTTTATATTTAATGATAATAGATGTCGATCTATTTTATTGGAATTTATATTAAATAATATGGATAATAAAAAAAGAGTAAAAGACTATGGAGTTTCGTGCCGGATTCTTCTCCATCTAGTCTGTAGGTTGTGAACCGGTGGTAGTCATTGACAAAAAGTATACTGGAAGTAAAGAAAATTTTCGTTTGGATATCGACCTTTTATTATGAAAATCCTATTTATTTAATAATTTAAAAAAAAAATTTAAAAATACGTGCCCTTTATCCATTATTTCTGACACATGCGTTTCATCCGTAAACATTTTACCCTCATGCGCCTAAAGAAGTATTACTTCAATAAAAGTCTTACAAAATCAATGAGCTTTTCTCTTTGATTGTTATCCTATTCTAGGTCCAGTACATAGGTATTGTCTATGGACTTATAGTTCAGCAATAACGTCAAAAAAAAAATAGTTATATCCTGTTTCAAAATTGAAAAATTATAACATACCAATCGACTTCCATGATAAATGAACAAGAAAATATAAATTAAGAGGAGCTCGTATTACAATACAGATTAAAAAAAAAAACTCTCTGGATCGAATGTACTTTGTTGTCAATAAAATATACGTTTTAATCGTTTTCCCGCCTCACCGTGACGTTTGCGCGGGATTCTCGGAATTCCTCCATCTTGTCACACATTATGGCGACCACCGGGTGAGGTCTTTCCACATTGTTAAATATTGTTTAGAGTATCACTACATATTAAAAATAACGACTGCCTAATTGCTCTAGTGGTCAGCTTGTTCAGCTACAGATATGAGGTCCTGGGTCGAGCGAAATAAAAAATCTATAAAGACTTTACTGTTACGAAATTCTCAGTATTTGACCTAAAGCAAGGTTAAGCCGCCTGTCCTGATGCTATCTCACCCTCGTATAGGTTTGCCGTCACATCCCACTATGAGAGTGAAGGAATAGAGAGTGCACTTGTGTTAAATCATACAATCGCTAAAAAACAAATTCAGAGCAGTGAAAATAATGACAGTTCACGGCGTATATATATATAAGAAAACTTGTACGTCCATAAAAATATTGACTCTTTTACGAAAAAAAGTGAATGCACCTCATATAACTTAAGAAATAAAAATAAAATTGCTGTAAATTCGAATAGGTTACATAAAATTGACAAGTCATTCAAGGGTAACTGTATACGTTTCTATAACAAACTCCCAGAAGAAGTAACAAAGATGTCTCTTATTAAATTTAAATCTTTTATTAAAAGAAAACTAATTGAGAAATCATTTTATACTTTGAAGGAATATTTAGAAGACAAAGAACCGTGGGAGTGAATGAATTGCTCCATAAATATCTTGATATAGAATACATTTAAAACATATATTGTAATGATGATGACATAAAAAAAAGTACACCCGACTGAGTTTGTTGTGGGCTCTTCTCGGATCGGGGCGCGAAAGAACCCTCGTAACTTTAGATTGTAAGTCGTTCTTTATCATCAGTCACTCATTTAAGTAGCAGCCCTTTTAACGTCCCACTGCTGGGCACAGGCCTCCTCACTCCAAGAAGCGAGGATTTTTAGAGCATAGGCCCACCACGCTGCTCCACTGCACACACACACACACACAATTGGCAGGCATAGTACACAAGTGCACTCTCTATTCCTTCACTCTCATAGTCTAGTGTGCTGGGAATCCGACATGACCGGAGAGAGATCAGGCGCACTTATTTAAATATTATATGAAAAAAAAGAAGATATTTGAAGATTCATAAGTGCTGTAATAGGCCTACTTGAATAAAGATATTTTGACTTTGACTTACACTTGCGTAAGATCGAGGATAGTATGAAATACTCTTCAGGAAATCAGCTATCTGTCTATGAATATCACCTGAACAATAAAGCAGTGAAGTACAATTTTTAGAAATAGATTTTTGAAGTGAAACTTCCTTAGGGTTAAAATTTAACGTATGAATCGCGTGATTAGTGTCACGAAGGTGTGCAGCGTTTTTTATGCTAATTGCTTTGAAGGTTACGTAGTTTTAATATTTACAAACAACATGTGGCATTTTAGTTTGCCACTCGTCATTAAATCAAATATCTCATAAATTCTCTTTTCTAAATTTAAGTTCTGACGGCCTCGCTGGCGCAGTGGTGCGAGTATTCGCTTTGCTAGCGGAGATCCCGGGTTCTATCCCCGGTAGAACGAATTTAGAAAATTGTATTTTCTAATTTGTCTGAGTCTGGACTGGTGGGAGGCTTCGGCCGTGGCTAGTTACCACCCTACCAGCAAAAACGTACCGCCAAACAAAGAGATTTGTGTTCCGGTACGATGCTGTGTAGAAACCGTAAGGGGTATATCGCCTCTTAACAGATTAGCGCGCTTCCATCTTAGACTGTATCATCACTTACCATCAGGTGAGATCACAGTCAAGCGGTAATCTGACAGCAATAAAAAAAAGTTCAAAAACAAAATTTAATTAATAATTTCTAATATTGACAAAAAAACCTGCCATTTTCATTTACAATTCGTCATTTGAGATATCAATAAATAATTTGCATTAATTTGAGTGACAATTAAATTCATTAAATTCCTGACATATATTGGTTTTCCCCCTCTAAGTCACGAAAATGTAGAGTTTGATACGAGTTTCCACCATGAACTTTCACAGGCATATAGCTGATGTCATTACAAATACCATAGTCCACTTTTTACCAAGTTGTAGACTTGTAATTAAAGTTATGTCTTGAAATAGTTAAGTCAGTAGCAGTCCATTAACGTCCGACTGCTGGGCACAGACCTCCTCACTCATAGGTCAGAGGGTTGTTAGCGAGAGAAGAGAGAGAGAATACACTTTATTTTACACCATAAACAATACATAAAATAGATACAGTAACTTAAACGTAGGGTACGAAAAGGCGGCCTTATCGCTCTATTATGGAGCTATTCTACTAGCGGTTGGCAGGCATACACACTCTCACTTTCATAGTATCATGTGACGGCAATCCAACACTCGCGGAGAGACATCAGGCGCAGGACCGACGGCTTAACGTGTTCTCCCTGACACGGAGGTGGAACACACTACCAACTACACAACTTCGGGCAAATACTGAGAATTTCTTCTGACCCGGGACTCGAACCCAGGACTTTATGTCTGTAGCCAAACATGCTGACCACTAGACCAATAAAGCAGTGGTCTATGAGAAGTAGAGTCGCAAGGATTGCGTGCTGATACAATCAAACGCCGACTCGAATCGATTTATAATTATTGCCACTTTATACCCTAACCAGGACATTATATGCTAAAAAAAGATGGGCTCTAACAGCATTATAATTTAAAGTGCACACACCTATTAGTTCGAGGATACCCTTCAAAAGTCAAGGAGCAATACAACGCAATACAATGCAACTTGAAAGCGTACGCACCCAGAATGTTATTTAATTCACAAATAGACAGAAAGAGCTTCCAGGTAACCTTTATTTATTACAAAAAGAGGTCCTCATGGATATAATGGTTACAGAGGTTCCTGCTTCAATTCCCGACAGCAAATTGAATGCTGGGCTAATGGAAAGCTTCGGCTGTGACTTTTTAACTACCACCAGCAAAGACATGCCTAAAAAATTGCATTCATTTAGGATATATACAACTTTAAGGGGTAGATGCTCTGAAGAAACCATTAAGAAGTAAATTACATTTATTTATATATAGGTTTGACTGCGATATCACCTGATGGCAAATGATGATAAAAGTGAGATCTTTTCTCCATTTTTGGGAAGCGGGATGCCTATTTCAACAAGAAAGCAAATAAGAGCAACTGGTGGACCGAAGTGGCAATGGATAGACAATATACGGTAGTGAACCGATCATAACTACGCCCAACTCAAGAGGATTGCTCAAGAGACAGGACTTGTCCATCGACTGACCACTTAACTTGATTTTGAAGGAGGCACTCGATGCTGATGCATTGGGTATAGGGAAATCCAGACTGAGTTAGAGTCTACATTGCTAAAAAAGCCTAAAACAGAGGGCAGCCATATTTTTTGTGTGATATAGTAGCTACACCTGGCCATGAGTGTAGCCAAAAGACATCTGGTATCTCGTCCAGAGAAGTCGTGGCAGCAGATTTCACTTTATAAAAAGAAACTTAAATTCTTGATCATTTATTTGAATTTATCATTTTACTTTTCGATTGTCGAAAAGATCGTGGGGAAACCTTCATATCCCGGGAACAATTATGGGTTATTTGTAGCCGCAGTGGAGTAGCGTGGGGGTTCATACTCTAAAAACCCTTATTCCTACGTTTGAAGAGGCTTACAATACAAAATACAAAAACTCTTTATTGCACACCCAATACATAAAAAAAAACAGTACAGTTAAGACATAATCGTATACATTATGGAGTACAATTGGCGGCCTTATCGCTGAAATAGCGATCTCTTCCAGGCAACCAAAAGCGCTTAGAAGGACACATACAAAAGAAACAGAGAAAGGTGTACTTAATCTATTTACTTATAATATATCTATCTATTTACTAATAATAGTAATACCACTTATAATAATTAATAATAACAGTATCAATTAGTCAAGTCTTGGACAGGAAGTAGTCTTTTACCATCTTTTTAAATAAGTTATGGGACTGAGCATATTTTATATTGATCGGCAGTGAGTTCCAAAGACGAGCAGCTTGAACAGAGAAAGATTTTGAAAAAAATGAAGTAGAGTGAGAAGGAATTTTTAATAGTAAGTTATCTTGCGAACGGAGTTGTCGATTATGAGACTCGTCAAGAAACTCAAAGCGTTCTCTCAGATATGCAGGCGCTTTAGGATCAAACAGCACGCAATAGAGAAGAGAAAGAAGATGAGTATTCCGGCGAAGGCGAATTGGGAGCCACTTGAGTTTATTGCGGAAGTTGGAAATATGATCATATTTGCGGAGACCAAATATGAATTTTATACATAAATTTTGAAGTCTCTCAAGCTTATTTAATTGCTCCTCGGTGAGATCAAGAAAACAAGTGTCAGCATAATCAAGGACTGGTAGCAAGAGAGTATGTGCTAGAGCAACTTTAGTTGGTATAGGCAGTAGGTTACGTAAACGCCGCAAGGAACCGGTAGCTGCAAATATTTTCTTACTTAATTCACTTATTTGCGGCGTCCACGACAGAGTCTGATCAAGAGTGATACCCAAATTCTTCACGTTACTCTTAAAGGGGATTATTGACTTATTATACTGTACTGCTGGGACCTCGGTTAAGTTAAGGCGAGAAATAAGTTTGGAACTGCCTATTATAATAGCCTGGCTCTTAGCGGGGTTTAATTTTAAACCATACAAATTAGTCCATTTTGAAATGCCGATTAGGTCCTCGTTAATCTTTTGAATGCCATGACTGAGATCAGCGAGTTTTGTTGAGTGGTAAATTTGGAGGTCATCTGCGTAAAGGTGGTAGGGAGAAGATATATAATTACTTATGGAATTAATAAACAATGAAAACAACAGAGGAGACAACACGCCACCTTGCGGAACGCCGGCTTTGACGGAAGACCAAGAGGAAAAGGATTCCTGGACTTTAATCCGTTGCCGACGACCATGCAAGTAACACCGAAACCAGTCAATTACTGATGGAGATATATTAAGAGAAATCAGAACATATAGAAGAATATCAAAATCAACACAGTTAAACGCATTACTAAAATCTAGTAATATCAGTATTGT
>JACTOM010000916.1:1964772-2006528 GCA_015832385.1 Elymnias hypermnestra | reverse complement strand
GAAAGGAGAGTGAATGCAGGGAATATGGTAAATGGTGCTCTGCATGCTTTTATGAATAGCCAGATGGTGTCTCAAAGGGCTAGACTGGCAGTGCATGCTGGAGTGTTGGTGCCAACACTTATGTATGGTAGTGAAAGTTGGGTATGGCAGAAGAATCACAAAAGTAAAATAAATGCGGTAGAGATGAGAGCGTTGAGAAGCATGAGTGGATTAAAACTGAGTGACAAAGTAAGAAATAGTGTGATAAGAGAACGTTGTGGTATAAAAGAAGACGTAGTGACTAAAATCGAGAAAGTTATGCTTAGATGGTTTGGGCATGTAGAGAGAATGAGTCAAAGGAGACTGACAAAAGGGATTTATGAGTCAAGTCTGAATGCGAAAGTTGGAAGGGGAAGATAAAGGCGAACGTTAATGGACCAAATCCAGGACATTTTAAGTAACGGCCATGTCAAGAGTACTCTAAACCGACGAACTTGTATGAAAGGTTTAATGAGAATGAAAGAAGAGAAGGAGATATGCAAGGATCGTGTCAAGTGGAAGCACGTGGTCTCTGCCTACCCCTATGGGAGTGAGGCGTGATGCTATGTATGTATGTATTATACATGTCGGAGTGCAATAGTCTGTGGATCGTTGGCTCCATCTGTCTGTCGGAGTGGGTCAGGGTCAATAAGTGGCGGTCCGGCGCGTCTCTCGGCAGTTCTTGAGTAGCGTTCAACCGGAGCGGTCGACTGTTGGAACTGTCGCTTTTCTAGCTAACATTGTTGATGAGTTTGTTTAAGTTGATATCGGGACATTGAGTGATTGAACATCGTAGTCCGCGTTAATTAATAAAGTGTTTGATTGCACCAACATTACCCACGAACGCCCACAGTATAAGAAATTAAATTATGGATGCCATTAATGACGATGTCGGCGGAGAACCCTGCACCCCTGTGCTTTATGCTCTCAGTCTCTCTTATTCTCCGACATACATATATGTTGCAAACTATAAAATGCGATTGTTTTATCAAGCTCCTTAATTTTTTTACACAATATAATAATACTTTTCTTCTAAGACAGCAGCAATATAAGGGTATTAAACTGTTTGAAAGCCTCTATCAGAGGTCCCGGGTTCGATCCCCCGTAGGGTGAATTTAAGATATTGTATTTTCTAATTTGTTCGAGTCTAGACTGGTAGGAGGCTTCGTCACTAGTTATCACCCTACCAACAAAGACATACCGCCATGCAAAAAGATTTGGGTTCCGGTACGCTGTTGGGTAGAAACCGCGAGATGTAAATCACCTCTTACCAGATTAGAGCGCTTCCATCTAAGACTGTATCATCTCACCATTAGGTGTGATCACAATCAAGCCAACCTAACGTAACTGCCTGGCTCATTGGTCATGCACCATGGTTAGCATTTTCGACTACAGACATGAGGTCCTGGGTTCGAGTCCCGGATCGGGCCAATTCGAAATCGATATTGAGTTTTCTATTAAGGTTTTCTCAATATTTGGCCGAAGTTTGGAAGTTGGCGGTCGCCTAATCCCTCACAGGTCATGTCGGATTCCCGTCACATCGGACTATCAGAGTGCAATTGTGTACTATGCCTGCCAATCGGCAGTGGAGCTGCGTGGTGGGTCTATGTTCTGTAAACCCTCTCTGCTATGAGTGAGGAGGCCTGTGCCTAGCAGTGGGACGTTAATGGTGTGCTACTTACTTACTACAATCAAGCGCTCACCTATCAGCAATAAAACTCCAGACCGTTTTATTTAGCGCTTTTGATTTTCAGTCTTCTAAATGGATACTTTTCAGTTCGATTTGGACGCCTTCTACCATTCTCAGTTTGAGCGATGTTACTTTTAACGACTTCTAGTCGAGACTAAAAAGGTTTCATACCAAACTTCTATCCCCTTATATACAGCTCGAAAAGCCTGACAAACTAAGAAATTGTTAAGGTATACCTTAATTTTCTGGTTAAACAAATTAAAGAGTAGAAAAATAGTTAAACACAATAGCAGAGAAGGCTTAGCACAGAACTTGACCACACGAATCTTTTACAAGAGTACATATTTGTATACATTAGCTCCTAATTGTCGCTGGTGAAAGGAGACCTTCCGATTATGCTCTCCAGAGGGAGAGCATAATCGGTGTAATGTTCCTTTGTGAGTTTGGGTGGAGTTGTCTTCTTTTGCTAGACTGTTATCTCGCTAAAGGTGGCGAGTGGGAGTCTAAGAGAGGATGCGGCTGATGCTGAAGGAGACTGAGAGATTCTCGTCGTCACTAGAATGCAATGTGAAATGTGATTTATTAATGATGTCATCCAGGGATTAGCATGGATTCGCTGGATTTTAGGGGGTATTCTGGTACTTCCGAATGGATTTCGCCTTCTTCCGGGGTGCGTAAAGGCATTTTCCAGCGTAAAAAAGGCTCTGCTATAATCAAGAGGCCATTTTGTTGTCATTTTTTCAACAATCCCATGGGAATTCAAAAATTTTACCCAGATTAATCAATGTATATACAAGAATTAGTTTAGAAATAGAGTAAGAGCCAAAAAGAATGCTGTTTTCTAAAATCCATGTATGTATTCTAAAGGAAGTGAACCTGGATCCTCTCAGGTTAAGAATAGTTCCAATATCGCAGTGCTATCCAAATCGTCAGTATAATCCACTGATAGAAAAAACTAAAAGGAACCATAGTTAAGCGTTTTATCAGTAGTTTTATCTTGTTTAAAATCTCTTTTGAGTCTATTGTCATGGACTCTTGTAGGGTACTTGACTGCTGGTGTTAAACAAAAATGACAAGTTCCAATCGCGCTAACAGTATAATGGTTCCGTAATAATAAATTTACAATGAGCTAGACTTATTTACCAATGAATTGTTCATCTTTGAATAGGGATTAAGAAAGAATTACTTTACAAATTACATAACTATTAAATAATGATTATGTGCATGTATTTGTTACTATGTTTCTGTGTTTCTTATACCAAACATCCTTAATAATCTAAAAGCATCTGCTGCTTCAGTGGGTCCCATTGCGGGATAGATAGATTGTTGATAATTTTATATTCATTCTACTATTAATTACAATACTGCATCACTGGTTTACAGATATGAGGTTCTCGGTTCGATCTTGGGGTCGGGCGAATTAAATAGATATTGAGTTTTGTGTTAAAGATATTCTCCGTGTTTGCCTGAACTCCGTGTTTGCCTGAAGTTTTATTATTGGCGATGTGTTCCACCCCTGTGCCTCGAAAAGCACGTTAAGCCATCAGTCCTGCGCCTGATCTTTCTGCGCGAGTGTCGGATATATGCTGTCAACTCACAGTGCAGTAGCGTGGTTGGTCTATGCTCTAATAACTCTCTCTCCTAAGAGTGAGGAATCCTGTGTCCAGCAATGGGACGCTAATGAGTTGCTACTTATTTTATATTTTATGGATTGCAAAAAACTTATTAATGTCGCACTACCAGGCTACTTCAACTTCTACTAATTTCTGCGTTAAATTGAAGTGAGGTGAGGGTGAGGTGAAAATTGAAGTGAGGGCTTTAAACTTAGACTCACCATGCAGCTCCATTTAAGGCAAGTAACTTTATAAATAAAGCGAACCTTTTGATACCAACCCAGGATTTAATCACGTGTCTTTCTTACCACGAATTTACTGCAGCATTCATTTACTGCTTCGGGCTATCTCTTTCTCATTCCTTATTAAATATATTTAAATGAGAATAGCTTTATGAAATTATGTCAGAAGCTCTTTTATCTTCACCAGTTCATAAAATAATAAGTACCAAATAGTTAAGGTGTTATAACAATATGTGCTTTTTATTATATTATATATTCACAAAGGTTAGTATAAAATAATGCATAAATGAGTTATGGGCCATTTATAGGTATAAATGGTTACGTACCTGTGTAATATTGACGCCTTTATACATACATACATAGCATCACTCCTCATTCCCATAGGGGTAGGCAGAGACCACGTTCTTCCTCTTGCCACGATCCTTATATATCTCCTTCGCTGCTTTTATTCTCGTCAAACCTTTCATACAAGTTCGTGGGTGTAGAGTACTCCCTACATAGCTCTCATTTAAAATATCCTGGATTTGGTTTAGGAACGTTCGCCTCCGTCTTCCCCTTTTTTCATCCACTCTTGACTCATAAATCCTTTTAGTCAGCCTCCTTTAATTTATTCTCACTGCGTACCCAAACCGTCTAGCTTGCCTTTTTCAATTTTAGTCACTACATCTTCTTTTGTACCACAACTTTCTCTTATCACACTATTTCTTACTATGTCACTCAGTTTTAATCCACTCATACTTCTCAACACTTTCATCTCAAGCGTATTTATTTTACTTTTATGCTACTTCTGCCTTGCCCAACTTTGACTTACATACATGAGACACCCACTGGCTGTTCATAAAGGCGTCCAGAGCACCATTTACCATATGCCCTGAATTCAATTTCCTTTCAATATCACTTTGACAGGTTCCATCTTTTGTAAATTGATATCCCAAGTATATAAAATCTTTCACCTCTTCCACTTGTTCCCCATCTGTCAAAATATTTCCAATCATCATTATTCAACTCATATCATCATAAATTAATGCACAGATGATATATGCGCCAATTATAGGTCTGTCTACCTGTGTAATATATAGGGATATAGCCAGATAAGTTAAAAAAATGTTTTAAATCTTACTTTAATTACGCACGATATATGCGTTACAAGCTGAACGCATAGCCCGATCGCTCCTTTATATCGCGTGCTCAGCTCAGACGGTACGTGATAATGAATCATGTTTTTTCCATTCCAATCACCGATTTATAAGACATCACAATTGCTAATATTAAATTATAGAGGATTAACTCTAAATTGCTAAGGTTTATAACAACTAAACAAACTTATAAAATACCCTAAAAATGTCACGTATTTTTGACGGCAAAAACAAGATGTCCGCCACTAAACGTCACCGAACAAAGCACTCTACCCTGCAGGAGCTTCACAAAAGGCGGCAAATAAGCGTATAATGACCGTATTCAATGAATTATTATTATACATTTATATTTTTCAACTGTACACGTCTTTATTTATATACAGATAAAGTACACTTTCGTTTAACTATTGTCATAACTTTATTTGGTATTTTTTTAGGTTCTTTTTAATGTAAAGAATAGAACAAAATGAGCAAACTGAAGGTACCGCCTTTGATAATAGAATATGTTTTTGGTACACTTCCTTGCGTTTGTTTAAACATATGGCTATTGTTAATGTTGGATGAAACGTCTTAATCGTTATCGAATTTTTTTTATAGATACAGTTTTAATACACTTATTCGTTGCAGTGTTAAGTTTATTAGAACTATATATTATCCGACATGCTTCGTAATATCTCTTATGCTTAATGGCTTGTTAATAACTGCTGTTATTAACATCAGAAATTTGCTCGAAATACCAAATATTTTTGTAGTGAAAACTTCTTTAGTATCGTTGTAATTTGAAAGTCGCCAAAATGAGTATACATATAGACTACCTTATACAATGTCTTGCATGTGTTGCAATGCTGCATTTGTTACAAAAACAATCTGATACAAAAATCCAAGCCTGCCACATATACAACGTTATCACTCACAGGTAAATCTGTTTGTACCAATTATGAATGTCTTGTATTAAATCAGTATTTGAAGCTAAACGCACGTCTCTTATTTTCTTCGGTATACATATCCCAGTATTATAGATAACTTTATACAATGCCCTGCATGCGTAGCAATGCCGAAATTGGGACAACGTTATTTTAACGTCTGAATTGCACACAAGATATTATTTGTAACACTATTTCGTCGATGTAGTGTCGTATAGAGGGTTAAAATAAAAGTAACATATCATCCAATTTTAAGGACGAAAAAGTGTCACTTTCTTATATGCTTAACACCAAACCGCTGAACTAATTTTGATAAATTTCGTTATAGAGATAACTGCCTTTGTAGATATTCAATGAGATAATATAATAATATAAATTTCGAATCATTAGGTTACTTTACAGATGATTAGAAAAATTGATAGAAGCAGTAATCAATGTACTAGCAACGTTTATGATTTTAGAAAATTTGGTAATTTGTCTGGGTATGGACTTGTCGAAGGCTTCGGTCGTTAATTACTAACCAGCAAAAACATTTCGCCAAGGAAATGTTTTTGCAAAGAAAATTTTTTTTAACATTCTGATGAATACCCTATAAAACACCCACATATAGTCAATGTTATCGCTTTTTATTTATTCGGAATCAAATAGTACCATAGATTTTTATAGATGTACTGCAAAAGTATACAATGCTGTGCCTGTTTCTATTTATCCTGAATCTTACTACCCCAATATTTATCAAGGCAAAGGTGAAATCTTTTAGAAGCTCTTTTATCTTCACCACTTTTAGGCAAACGCGAGCTAACTTATATCTCATTACAGCTTTGGAATTCTGTAACTGAGGCGTGATTGAAGTCACAGGTAAATCTATCTTAAGTAAATAAGAAATTGTAAAAATGTACAGGATGTTGGACACTCGAAGACTTCTTGTAGACCGATTGTTCTAGGGTGCCGATTTAAGGCTAAACCTAGAGTTAGAAAAACATGATTATAACAACAAGTTGCAAAGTCTTAATCAGATCTCGCAGAGGTGTAAATGGAGTCCTCTTCCGGATATCGGGGGTTCGTTGGATCTAAAACAAAGACCATTTTCATCCTCGTCGTCGCTTCAACCGATGGACGTCCACTGCTGGACATAGATCTCACGTAAAGACGTCCACAAGGCCCGATCTTACGCCATCTGGCTCCAGCGGCTACCGGCGACGCTATTTATATCATCACGTCGCCACTCCAGCACCTTCGGCCCCCAACGTCCATCGGTCCTTCGGAATATGTGCCCCGCCCATTGCCACTTCAAGTTCGCGATTCGTAGGACTATGGCGGTGACTTTGGTTCTACTACGGATCTCTTCATTTCTGATTCGATCACGTAGAGAAACTCCGAGCATCTCTCCCTCCATCGCACGCTGAGTGACTCTGAGCTTCCGCATGACGCCCATAGTCAGCGACCACGTCTCAGAACCATAGGTCGTCACTGGCAACACGCACTGTTCGAAGACTTTAGTATTCAGGCACTGAGGGATATACGAAAATATCTGACGTAGTTTCCCGAACGCTTCGCAACCGAGTAGGATTCGGCGGTTGACCTCCTTCTCGAAGTTGGACCCACCTAGCTGGACTATATATCTTAGTACACCAGAATAAAGGTATAGATCTGTAGTTTGAGCTTAATCGACAAGCTAATGTGAATTTAAGCTAAAAATCATAATATCTTTTATTTAAACAGGTCCAGTAAACTTTTTTGAAACGTCAACAGACTGTCCGTTGGTAAAGAGTCTACCACGGGGTCGAAAAGTACTAACTTTCCTAACTCTATCAAACATTTTGATAGCTCTTACATTTAAAGAGTCATTTTACATTTCTATATGTTTGGCCAGTTTTTGTAGTAATAAATAATTACATTTCTAAACATTTTCTTAAAAAAAAAAAAAGAAGTAAATAGCAGCCCATTAACGTCCAACTGCTGGGCACAGACCTCCTCGCTCATATGAGAGAGGGTTTTTAGAGCATAGACCCACCACGCTGCTCCACTGCGGATTGGCAGGCATAGTACACAAGTGCACTCTCTATTCCTTCACTCTCATAGTCCGACATGACGGCAATCCGACACGACCGGAGAGAGAGATCAGGCGCAGGACCGACGGCTTAACGTGCTCTCCGAGGCACGGGGGTGAATCACACCGCCAACTTCCCAACTTCGGGCAAATATTGAGAAAATCTTAATAGAAAACTCAATATCGATTTCGAACTGGCCCGACCCGGGACTCGAACCCAGGACCTCATGTCTGTAGTCGAACATGCTAACCACTAGACCAATGAGGCAGTTTTCTTACAAACAAGGAGTTTATACTTGACTTTTATTACTAGAGTTTTAAGTGTGTCTCTCAACCTATAGATTATCCTTGGGGATAACCCTTTCAAACTGCAAAATCGTTAAAGCCAAAAAAATGTGCAATATTAATCATTACATCACGAAAACTGTGCCCCATGATTTAATACAATCAGCTGTTCACGGTTTCGTACCGCGACGGATATATCTTGTTTTCCGAATTCGCTCCCATACACGAGTACGCCTACTTTAATAATACCAATTGTTTCACAATGTGGAAAACAGAGATGGCAAGACTTTTTATATGTTATAAATAATTACAAATCAATTTTAACCTTAAGCACTTTATCTTAAAGTACATATTTAAACAACGGGGGTAGAAATTTAACAATAACAATCACTGGTACTTTTGCTATTTGAATATGTACTTTAATCCGATGAAATAAGCTTCAAATTGAACTGTAAATATATATGATAAAATTCGAATCTTGCCATGTCTAGTGGAAAATGGCGAACTCGTACGTCCACCAATGGGAGGCGTGACCGTCGACACCGTTTGACCAATCACGGACAAGTACAATGTAACGTTTCAAACTAGTTCCATTTACGCTTCCAAATTGTGTGGACGTCTAAGATCTCGTATCTCGCGGGTCGTTTTTCAAATTTTTTAACGTTTCCGTTATAATTAACGCAGTCGGGAGAGTGATTCGAGTTTGTTTTATTATTAATCCAATAATAATCTCTTTATAATTTGTGTTGGGTCGTTATGTAGGACCTAAATAGTCTGTGGTGCGTCGCTGACGGAATTTTATTTTTAGTTTGGCTTGTTAGTTGTGTGTGAGACGGGATCTTAATTTAGCTTTGCATATGAGTGTGAGTATGCCACGACGGTCTTCCTTATTATTTTTCTCTGCTACTTTGTAAGACCCAATTGACACGTATCCAATGATATGATGGCCCAATGTGTAAATGAGTAGATTCTTATTAAATGTCACGGTTTTGAATCCGGGGCAGACATCAATAACTATGTGGAGTTGTTGTTTAAAATTCTTCAATGTCGTGAAGAAATCTGTATATTAGGAAAGTAATTTTGGGATATGTGTAACCTACCAAACGCATTGGAGCAACGTGGTGGGTTTATACTCTAGAACCCCTTGTTCCTTATCTAGGTTTTTGACCAGCATTTAATATCCCCTATATTGGAGTATTCCATTTAGAAGAGAGCATAAACTTATTGGAAGTAAAAGAAACGACATTTTGGATTGGATTTGTTTAGTACACTTTCTTACATTCTTATGTTATTAAGTTATATTATTAATGTATTTAAAACAAAAATATAACTGGCGTTATACCGTAGTATTTATTTTAATTACGCACACTTATTCGTTCTGCATTATATTTTAGTTCTTTAAATTAATTTAGCATAAAAAACCTTTTGTTTCAAAGTCATCGCCACGTTTTGCTCAAATAATCCATGCTTCAAAGAGCTGAGTGAATTTTTAATTCATTTATTTTATATATAAATCAATTGCTGTTGTCTCGCTAAAGCTTGAGAGATGCTGGACTGATTAGGCTAGTTTTGGTTTTGAATTATTTGTGGTAGTCCAAGGACGGTTTAAATGTAAGTAAATATTTGAATATCGCTTACCTTTAGAAACTATTCCAACCTGTCAAATTTGATGTCCGTCCCGTCGTTTAGAAACCAAATGATATTTTAAAGTGAAGTTTAATTTTTAATTGTTCTGAATATTCTGAACGTTGATGTTCGTACCGTCGTTCAGAAATCAAGTTGTATTTAAAAGAAATACCTTTGTTTTTGACAATTAACATTGACAGCCAACAATTTCTGATCGCACCTATAATATTTAACGGACTTTTAAAGATTATCAATTATTTTTGGTCCGGTTAAGTTTTGAGCTATTTTATTTATTGATTATAAGACGGCACGAAGTTTGACAGTTATTTTAGCATATAAACAGAGAAATTTTATAAACATCTAAATGATCTTAAGGAGATATTGTATTATATATATAGTCGCGTGATCGATCCCCGATATTTAGTGCAAAAGGTTGTACGGTTATAAATAATTTATCTTCGAAACATTGTCTTAAATAATTGGTATCTTATACTTTACTGTTTATACGTAAGGGCTGCGATATATAATGATAAGCCTTTATTTACTATTATGCATACAAATGTCAAATTAATAGAATGTTGCCAGTACTAAATATTGTATAATTAATAATAGTAATCATACAAATCTCATTGGTCTAGTGGCTACAGACATGAGGTCCTGGGTTCGAGTCCCGGGTCGGGCCAATTCGAAATAGATATTGAGTTTTCTATTAAGATTTTCTCAATATTTGCCCGAAGTTGGGAAGTTGGCGGTGTGATCCACCCCCGTGCCTCGGAGAGCACGTTAAGCCGTCGGTCCGGCGCCTGATATCTCTCCGATCGTGTCGGATTGCCGTCACGTCGGACTACAAGAGTGAAGGAATAGAGAGTATGCCTGCCAATCCGCAGTGGAGCAGCGTGGTGGGTCTATGCTCTAATTACCCTCGCTCCTCGGAGTGAGGAGGCCTGTGCCCAGCAGTGGGACGTTAAAGGGCTGCTACTTACTTACTTTTAATCATACAAATTATGTCGTTAAGTTATATATTAAGTATAGACTCATTGGTCTAGCGGTTAGCATGTTCGACTACAGACATGAGGTCGGGCCAATTCGAAATCGATATTGAGTTTTTATTAAGATTTTCTCAATATTTGCCCGAAGTTGGGAAGTTGGCGGTGTGATCCACCCCCGTGCCTCGGAGAGCACGTTAAGCCGTCGGTCCTGCGCCTGATCTCTCTCCGGTCGTGTCGGATTCCCGTCACATCGGACTATGAGAGTGAAGGAATAGAGAGTGCACTTGTGTACTATGCCTGCCAATCCGCAGTGGAGCAGCGTGGTGGGTCTATGCTCTAAAAACCCTCGCTCCTCGGAGTGAGGAGGCCTGTGCCCAGCAGTGGGACGTTAATGGGCTGCTACTTACTTAATTTTAATCATACAAATTATGTCGTTAAGTTATATATTAAGTATAGACTCATTTGTCTAGCGGTTAGCATGTTCGACTACAGACATGAGGTCGGGCCAATTCGAAATCGCTATTGAGTTTTTTATTAAGATTTTCTCAATATTTGCCTGCTGGGCACAGGCTTCCTCACTCCGAGGAGCCAGGGTTTTTAGAGCATAGACCCACCACGCTGCTCCAATGCGGATTGGCAGACACAAGTGCACTCTCTATCCCTTTACTCTCATAGTCCGATGTGACGGGAATCGGCGGCTTAACGTACTCTCCGAGGCACGAGGGTAGATCACACCGCCAACTTCCCAACTTCGGGCAAATATTGAGAAAATCTTAATAGAAAACTCAATATCCATTTTTGAATTGGCCCGACCCAGGACTCAAACCCAGGACCTCATGTCTGTAGTCGAACATGCTAACCACTAGACCAATGAGGCAGTATTTGAAGGATTACTTAGAAAAAAAATAAAAAAGGCTGAAAGCACTTGCTCTAATCGGAATAGAATATGTCGAGAAAAAACGCGCCACCAGGCTGAGTAGGCTCTTCCCAGAACATGATGCGAAGGAACTTCGTAACTTTAGATAATCGTTTTTCGATATCATCATCAGAATTCTTGAATTTCAATAACGTTGGAAGCTAGTTGAATAAAGATTGATGATGGTAAATAAAGAATACCCACCTTTGTATATTGTGGGATCTTCTCACGCCAAGGCGCGTAGAAACATTAGGATTTGTATTCGCCCAGAGGTTGCCTGGAAAAAATTGCTAAGTAGCGATAAACCACCTCGTGTATTTGTAATTGTCTGTGTCTTTATAATTGTGTATATTTACGGTGTAAAATGAGTCTCATATGAGTGAGGAAGCCTGTGCCCAGCTGTGGGACGTTAATGGGCTACTTGCTTACCTACGGTGTACAATATAAATTACTCTACAGATTTAAGGTAATGATACCTTATGTACAATATTTGTCGATTCAAAAGCCCTACTTTAACAAAGTATTTTTGAATATGAATATATTGTCATATTATGCATATAATTTAAGTTTTACCATCTCGATAAGTGTATACTGATCATAAGACAAGTATTCAACGGTAAAAGGTTCAACGGCAATAGGGATCGTTTAATAAGCAAGTTTACCTTGCTCACGGACACTGGTTTGTTGTGTGGAGATTTAGTGTCTATTTGATGACATAAAAAAAGTTGTGTGTGTGATTTTTAATGGATTAAAACTCTGACAATTTTTCTCCAAATAGTATTAGCTATCTTCGGAATGTGGAGTTCAGAACTTGTCGCTCTTTTTGACGTATAAATAAATCTTTATTTATTTCAAAGTATGTTATGTACAAGAACTAAAATAAATTAAGTACAAACAACACAATATAACACTAGAGTAATGTATGAAAAACATCTGTCCCTAAACTAGGAATGAACCTGTATTTTAGGCGACAGCGCTCTCCTCGCAAATACTTATACAAACAAAGACTATCAGCCAAAAGCTAAGCTTAGAAATTAAATTAAATACATTTTAAAAAAGAAACGGTAAAAATAAAGAAATACGGTGTAGAAATGAGCTTGTGCACGTGAGTGTGTATGCATATATATATATATATATATATATATATATATATATATATGTGTGTGTGTGTGTGTGTGTGTGTGTGTGTGTGTGTGTGTGTGTGTGTGTGCGTGTGTGAGTGTGTACGTATGTTATAAATAGTTTTGTTTAATAACATTCTAATACTTACTAATATTCTAATAGTTTTTCACAGTCATGGTATGTTTGTGTGAGTAACCACTCTTTCACAGTTTTTTTTAATTTAAATTTCGACAAGGGATGTATGTTTAAGGTTTTGTTTATTTTGTTATATATTCTCGAGCCAATTATGTAAAATTGTCTCCCAGCTAGTGTACTTCTATGTCTTTCTGTGCGGAAAACAATATCTAATCTTCTGTTTTGATCGTATTTGTTGTAACTAATAGTATTAGTAACTAGTAGTATAACGTTGAATTTGGTCTCATCTTAATTGCCTCTTATTTCTATATAGCTTGGAGACACATCTTTGCTGATAGAGTGGTAAAAACCGTTGTTCTCCCGTCGCTATTTGTAAAGTTTCCATCTTACTCTGAATCTCATCCTATAGATGATTTGGTAACCATCCCATTTGCAATTCAGATTTGTAATAAACAGAGGATACCAGAATATGCTGAACAAATTCAGTGAGAACACCAGAACCATGTCCTGTAAACTCCTACATCAGATTTCAGGATAGACATACTTTTCTTTTGCCACGTCTACTTTAAGAGATTTGAAACCTTCCTCTCTTTAATTTTTGTATCAATGTTTTCTATTAGATTACCTTTCATATCGATAGGAATTGCTTATAGGCTTATGAATATACAGAAGGCCTTTGAGGATATCGTTGAAGTATGAGACAGTTCTACAGATTTTTAATGGGAGGGGTATTATAAAGGGCATAAAGATACTCAGCCTTCAATACCGGTGTCATATTTTCCGTAACAAAAAGTACGAACTGCTCCAGGTATTAATACAGGGGAAGATACAAGGAAGAAAACCCTATGAAGTATCTCTTGACAAAAACCTGCGGTCGTTATTAAGACTTGGCATGAGTACAGATGGTGAATAGGAAAGCAGAAGTCTTAAAGAGCATAGTGATATACAAGCTTTAACACCGGTGTCATATTTTGCGTATCAAAAACTACGAACTGCTCCAGGTATTAATACAGGGGAAGATACAAGGACGAAAAACCCATGACGAATTTATTGTGTAAAAACCTACGGATATGATTCAGACTCAGCATGGGCGCAGATGGTAAATGCGAGAGGAGACGTCTTAAAGACTATAATGATATGCAAACTTCAGTACCGGTGTCATATACTTCGCAATAAAACGTTCGAACTGCTCCAGGTATTTGTACAGGGAAAGAAACAGGGACAAAGACCCTTTGCGAACTTCCTGACTAAAATCCCATAGACATAATTCAGACGCAGCATGAATGCAGATGGTAAAAGCAGCTTCAATCGTCGTCGTCGCTTCAACTGATGGACGTCCACAGCTGGACCTAGGTCACACGAAATGATGCCCACAAGGCCCGATCTTGTGCCGCCTGGCTCCAGCGGCTACCGGCGATCCTTATATTGTCGGTCCACCTTGTGGAGGGTCTTCCTACACTGCGTCGTCCGGTGCGGGGTCGCCATTCCAGGACTATGTGCCCCGCCCATTGCCACTTCAGGTTCGCGATTCGAAGGGCTATGTCGGTGACTTTGGTTCTGCTACGGATCTCCTCATTTCTGATTTGATCACGTAGAGAAAATCCGAGCATAGCCCTCTCCATCGCACGCTGAGTGACTCTGAGCTTTCGAGTAAGGCCCATAGTCAGCGACCACGTTTCCGATCCGTAGGTAAGCACTGGCAACATGCACTGTTCGAAGTCTTTAGTCTTCCGGCACTGAGGGATATTGGACAAAAAATAGCAGCTTCAATACTGTTGGCATATAACAGTACGAACTGCTCCAGATATTTATACATGGACGAGGATCATTTGGCGAACCTCCTGACAAAAGACCTACGCACATGAGTGCAAATGAGAAATGGGAGAGCAGAAATCTTAAAGACTATTAAGATAAGCAAGCTTCAGTACCGGTCTCGTATATTAAGGGAAGATACAAGGACGAAGATGTATGGACGTGATTCAGACTTAAACACCAGTCCCTTGTCAATGACAAAACGGATAAGTGTGACCAGTTTTTTATGACGTCATCAATCGTTTCGTCCGATAGCGCACTTAAACACATGTTTTAATGTTTATCATCGCATGCGACCATAACTTGTCGTGTAATGTGGCTCTACACAGCCATTAATTAGCCCCCCACAGGCAATGGCCGTAAAAGACATTTATACGGTTTACAGATAACATCGAAATATTTCTATGGGTCTGTTTCGGAAATTCTTTTCAATATAAAATATTTGTTTTGCCCACAGTTTCTCTTATAATGCTCTTGTGAAAGTAAGTTATTAAAGGATGAAGACGTGATATTCGCAGACAAATAGGCAACGTAGACAATAGCCATTGCCAATAAGTTTCTTGGACGTTGCTGACTGATATATACCACACAAGGGATCCGCCCTTTACACTGGTTGTAATGAAATTGTAAAGATATTGGCAAATCACCCAAACAACACATATATGCAAACCTTCCTCGTGGATGTAAAAACCACTTATCTCTCATGTGCCTCCACTAGCCTAGAATTGCTCCATTCTGGTGTCTTCACGATGTAAAACTCCACCAAAAATATGTTGAGTTTTAAGGGACCCTATTCTATAAAGACTTTCAACAAAAAATCACGCGCCAACTATTCCATTATTATGATAGGTGAAAAGGCCTTTATTTCTAGAAGTGGTTTTCTTTTTTGCTGACAGTTTAGCGCTTGACTGTGATCTGACCTGATGGTAAGTAATGATACAGTCTAAGATGGAAGTGCGCTAATCTGGGTAAGAGGCGATATAACCCTTACGGTTTCTACACAACATCATACCGGAATACAAATCTTTTATTTTTGTCGGTACGTCTTTGTTGGTAGGGTGACAACTAGCCACGGTCGAAGCCTCCCACCAGACCAGACGACAAATTAGAAAATACATTTTTCTATATTCAATTCTACTGGGAATCGAACCCGGGCCCTCTGCTAGCAAGGAGAGTACTCGCATCACCGCCAGCGGAGAAAAGAGAAGTTTGATGACAATAGTTGTAATTTCCTTGCCCCTGGTTAAGGTAAACAAATGGCTGCCAACGCACAAAGAGCTGGTCTGTTTACCGGTAACGTAAGGAAAGTTCCAATATTTGATTATTTATTCCTCCATCTTAAGACAATCTGATGCTCCACAAAAGGATGTGGAGGGTATTGCTGGGTTTTAGTGGCTATTCCAGCGAGTCCCACAGCCTCGATAAGATTTTAGGTCTAATCAGTGTGCGTAAAAGCATTTCCTAGAGTGAAAAAAGTGGAGTATGGGACTGGCTTAGCCAGAATACCCATTAAAACCCAGCGTCACCCTCATCAAACTATATTGGGGAGTGTCAGAGGCTCCTCTGCGCATGCGTCCTGACATTCCCGGATGCAACCGACAAAAGGGGTTTAAAGAGTAGGCAATAAGCTTTTAATAACACGCCTCTTGCCACCCGGCTTCAGCAGTACCTTCCGTTTCTCTCACCTTCAACGAGATGACAGCCTTTCAGTGGGAGGCAACTGCATTCCACCCTACCTTACTGCCAAGCATTGTGCCTAGTATAATTAGCAATGAGAGATTCACTATAATAATGAATTAGATTATGTCACAGTGTTTTATTGTGAAGGAAAATATCGCCAGGATACCTGGATATCCCTGGAGCTCTCGTATTCTGCGGTATGTCTAGTCTGACAAGCTGCAGTAGAACAGCGTTGTGAATCCATGTTGTGATGAGCAAGCCCCCTCTCCAATTGAGGAGGCCTGTGCTTAGTGGTGGGACATTGAGTTGATTTGCCCTTGCGTTATGATAGGTATTAATGATTTATGACTCTCCAAGCCCGGTGGCCTGATCAGGTAGCGGATCAGCTTGATACCAATGCCAGTTAGGTTAGCTTAATCAGCAGAGCTACCAATCGGCTATGATGGCATAACCTGCTACGACCAGAGGAGGAGGTACTTTCTTGAGCATCGTGGGACTTTTATAATGTTATAAGGAAGAGCTTGTTGAACCCTCAGCAAAAACTGGGTTTATAGGGAGTGATTTATATTTCATTTTCCGAGGCGTTTCAAAGTGTTTTAATGGATCATTCTTTTGGGTCTTTTAGATAGTTCTTTTAGATAGTTTTATAATAGATATATTCCTTTTAAAGTGTGCTACAGATTTATAGTTGTAGTTTGTTATATGGTTTACAGTCCCTGGGAGATATACGTTGTTTTATGGATGATATGATTAATTAGGAAGATTCTTTTTTACAAATGGCATTGTAGATTGATACCAGTTTTTGAGTTTTAAGAGATACCTTTTATAAAAAATGCCTTGTAGTATACATTCATTTAGAATTCACACAGTTTTGGCCTATTTTGAAAGTGAATTTTACGTCTTGATGCTGAGATATTTTGTTTGCTTATTGCTGCACTTCTAATAAATTATATCAATGATTAAACATGGCTAATTAAATGTAAAGATAACAGGGATTTTATGGAAGATTTAAATAAATATACAGGGATTCCAAGAGAGCATAAGAGGATTTTTAACAACGCTAACCTCTTTTTAAGCCCAGAAATCTTTCCAATCACTGCAATACAAATACAATAGATAGACCGCGCTCTGATCCAACGATGGAAAGAGGATCTTAGGAACCCGGTAGCGGGCGTGGCCACTGTAGATCCGATACGCCGTCACCTGGAACAATGGCTTTCCAGGAAGCACGGGTCGCTCACCTACAGATTGGTGCAGGTTCTGATCGGACACAGATATTTCGGAAAGTTCCTACACAGAATTGGTCGCGAAAAGTCACCGGTCTGCCATGAGTGTGGTGGTGCCATCAACTCGGCACAGCATACTTTGGTAGACTGTGCAGCCTGGGGACCTCAGCGTCACCTTTTTGTTGCGCTGATTGGCGCGGACCTCTCACTGGACAGCGTTGTAGGCGCGATGCTTTCTAGTGAGAAGTGCTGGGCGGGTGTGGCTCTCTTCTGTGAGTCGATCATCTCACTAAAGGAGGCTCACGAACGAGAGAGGGAGATTGCATGGATGCTCCCTCATACCTCCGGAGGAGGCGGGCTACAGGTCAGCATCTGTTAGCGTAAGTCCTTCCGTCGTCGATAATCCTCATCCGGGACACCAGGGATGAATGCGAAAGTTGAACCCCTGGTGCTTCATTTATGGATGAAGAGGGTTCCGCTGGGTTTTAGTGGGTATTGCGAGGCCTGATTGTTCGCCGAATCCCACACTCCTGACACACGGTCGGGGCCAGTGCATAAAAGCATTTCCAGCGAAAAAAAAATTATGTTAGTTATATCATGTGATGGTTATTCAGGTTTGTCCACTGTCGTCCTTGACTGTGTCATCACTTCCTAGTAGGTGAGATTACAACGTAGCCGTAACTTATCAGGAGTATAAACAGTTACAATTGTAAAGGGCCTTTGTGTACATCATTTAAGTAACCGTCTTTCGAAATTGTATACACATATATAGTATCACGCCTCACTCCCATAGGGGTAGGCAGAGACCAGGTTCTTCCATTGCCACCATCCTTGCATATCTCCGTCGCTTCTTTTATTCTCATTCAACCTTTCAAACAAGTTCGTCGGTTTAGAGGACTCTTGACCTGGCCCTTATTTAAAATGTCCTAGATTTGGTCCAGGAACGTTCGCCTTAGTTTTACAACTCTCCCAATTACTCTTGACTCCTTTTTGTCCAACAAAGCATACCTTTCTCAATTCTTGTCACTACATCTTCTTTTATACCACAACGTTCTCTTATCACACTATTTCTTCCTTTATTTAATCCGCTCTCTCTCAACGCTCTCATCTCTACCGCATTTATTTTATCTTTATGCTTCTTCTGCCATATCTAACTCTCACTACCATACATAAGTGTTGACACCAACACTCCATGCACAGCCAGTCTGGCCTTTTGAGACACCATCTGGCTATTCATAAAGGCTAGAACCCTCATAGAGAGACTTCAATGCTTGAATCAGATTACCTCTCACCCCATACGTTGATAATGTTGACCACATCTCATTCCTCACCACTCAATCGTAGGTCTTTTCTAAATCTATAAAAGCGCAATACATTTTTGGAAGCTTTTAACTATAATGTAATAATTGCATAAACCTTTAAAAGTGCTAATAGAACTGCCTTGACTGGTCTAGTGGTTAGCATGTTCGACTACAGACGTGAGGTCCTGGGTTTGAGTCCCGGGTCGGGTCAATTTGAAATCGTTATTGAGTTTTCTATTAAGATTTTCTCAATATTTGCCCGAAGTTGGGAAGTTAGGGGTGTAATCCACCCCCGTGCCTCGGAGAGCACGTTAAATCGTCGCTCCTGCGCCTGATCCTCTCCCGTCGTGTCGGATTCCCGTCACATCGGACTATGAGAGTGCACTTGTGTCCTATGTCTGCCAATCCGCAGTGGAACACTATGATGGGTCTATGCTCTAACAACCCTCGCTCCTCGGAATGAGGAGGCCTGCGCTCAGTAGTGGGACATTAATGGGCTGCTAATTACTCACTCATGTGCTGCTACTTACTTACTTACTAATATAATTTACTTTGTTAAAATACGAGTAGCGTGCAAAACAAACCCTGTTACCCGTATATAAAAGACTAGATTCCAGAGCAGAACGCAGCCCGATACTAACTTTTTTACAATTAAAAATTAATCCAGTCAGGTAAAGTCTATATTACTGTAATTCTGTAAACATTTAAAAGGGATTAACTTTATTTTATGAATACTAATAGAATTTACTTTGTTAAAATATTACAAAATCACAAGTAATAGTGCGGTGATTTGTACCATTATCGCGCACGGTAATCTGACGATAAATCTTGTGTTTTACAGCTGGGTTTCATCGATAAGATCGCGCCACGTGGGGTGCTAGTGACGAGATGTCACATATCGATATTTTGTGGCCGTACATCGATTTTTAATTTATATACGAGTAAATTTTCTTGTAACCTAACTATATTATTTATGGTGATAGAGTAGTTAATCTTCACAAATAAAATGAGAATGTCTCTTTGTTAATAGCTTGTCACGAAATATACAGAGAGTATATAGTCGTCGTCGTCGTCGTCGCTTCAACCGATGGACGTCCACTGCTGGACATAGGTCTCACGAAATGATGCCCACAAGACCCGATCTTGTGCCGCCTGGCTCCAGCGGCTACCGGCGATCCTCCTTATATCGTCGGTCCACCTTGTGGGGGGTCTTCCTACACTGCGTCGTCCAGTGTATATAGTAGTTCAAGCTAATTTCTAAAAAGGCTACTTTGACGGGGAGTGAAAGTACACTAGCATAAAGGAGACGTTATTAAGACTAACTTTATAAAAAATAGGGTTCCGCTAAAACAGAATACTTAAAACAAGCACTTCCTGGGCAGTCTTCCTTTGATCAAACTAGGCAGACTCTGAGCAAACTAAATACCCTCTGAGGAGACTAAGCACCCTCTCAACAAAAAAGCACCCTCTGGCATGACTAAGCACCCTTTGAATACCTTCTGGGCAGACTGAACACTCTCTGGGCAATCTCAGCACCTTTTGGACAAATATAGTACCCTCTGAGTCAATTAAGCATCCTCTGGGCAGACTTAGCAGCTACTTTCATGATATTAACTTTCATTGGTAAAAATTTTAGTCTGAAAGCAGATGAAAGTGCAAAAACTGATATAAACAAAAACAAATATAACTTCAAATGATTAAAATAACCTAACTTCGCAAAATTTATAAGTAGATTACTAACACGGTCAAACCGTACTGTGGGTGGGATTTATTTCGCGAATGAGCGTATATAATTATGCCAATATATTTTATTACCGGCTATAATAGTAATACTAAATTACCGTGGATATATAATGTATCCAGTAAAACAAAGTGGGTCGATCGCATTACGTGGGTGACAAAAAAATATCCCGCAAAAAGAGGATAGAAAAATTCCATAGACGCTTGTTGACAAACGAAACCTGCTTGGAAGAGTGCCAAAGCTACGACATTTGTAGCGCCCGGCATTAGTGGCATAATTGTTAAAGAAATAAAAACAATTCTATTAGTTTAGCGTAGAATATGGAACAAACGACTCTATAATAACATATTACTACTAGTTCTAGCATACAACTTCGTCTGCGTCCACTAAATATAAAGGACTGAAAGTACAGCAACATCTATTATATGCTTATGTCACTTTAAGACATACCTAAGACCTGCCAGCCGTTTTAATGAAATGCATCAAGATCAGTTTTGATCTATTGGAGATTTACAACGTATATAATGTATTTAGTTGTATTACAATATTACTGTATTGTATAAAATGTGAAATAGTTACCGTGGTAACTTTTAGAGATAAATATACACTATATCGGACTACTTTATCGATCTTTTTAAGATATATAATTCCGTAGAACTTTATTTTAATCTATCTCATAAAGTTTAGTTTATTTGCGATTGAAGTGCACAAAATTGGTTGCGACATTACTTCTCATCACGACAGAATTCTTCGGTTTTTTTGTACTATAATATCTATAAACCTGAATCTCCTGAAGCTACATCCGAAATCTCGTTGAGAAGATTAAAAGATCTACTAAATTATATTACAATTAATATGCCGTAAGAGCAATCTAGCAAAAAGAAAAAAAACATCGATTAATTTCTAATAATTTTACCCATAGTTGAAAAAATTATGTAGAAACAGTATACATTTGATATAATATGGCTATATCCTTACATTTTGAGCGTGTGTGTCTACGCTGATGATCAATTATACTTGCGTCATCTGCTAATGGGCTACAGGAGATGCTAAATATTATGAATGAAGCTTTGAAAGAGAAAGGAATGAAAAAGAATGTGAACAAAACGAAAGTTATGCTTTTTGAACGAGATGAATCTATGATGAATGGCAATATTTTGATAGATGGGGAACAAGTGGAAGAGGTGAAAGAATTTGTATACTTGGGATCTAAATTTACAAAAGATGGAACATGTGAAAGTGATATCGAAAGGAGAGTGAATGCAGGGAATATGGTAAATGGTGCTCTGCATGCTTTTATGAATAGCCAGATGGTGTCTCAAAGGGCTAGACTGGCAGTGCATGCTGGAGTGTTGGTGCCAACACTTATGTATGGTAGTGAAAGTTGGGTATGGCAGAAGAATCACAAAAGTAAAATAAATGCGGTAGAGATGAGAGCGTTGAGAAGCATGAGTGGATTAAAACTGAGTGACAGAGTAAGAAATAGTGTGATAAGAGAACGTTGTGGTATAAAAGAAGACGTAGTGACTAAAATTGAGAAAGGTATGCTTAGATGGTTTGGGCATGTAGAGAGAATGAATGAAAGGAGACTGACAAAAAGGATTTATGAGTCAAGAGTGAATGCGAAAGTTGGAAGGGGAAGACCGAGGCGAACGTTCCTGGACCAAATCCAGGACATTTTAAATAACGGCCAGGTCAAGAGTACTCTAAACCGACGAACTTGTATGAAAGATTTAATGAGATTGAAAGAAGCGAAGGAGATATGCAAGGATCGTGGCAAGTGGAAGGATGTTGTATCTGCCTACCCCTATGGGAATGAGGCGTGATGCTATGTATGTATGTATGTGTTTGATTGGTATTGCAATACTTGTACCGTTCATCAAAGGATAAACATAAAGGATTCTTGTTGGGATTCACTGGTGTGGAATCTTTGCATAACATTAATTTCTCTCTGTTAAAGCTATATATCTCTTTAAATTCATTATGCTTTTTGGGAATGCTGTATACCCCGGAAACATAGGTACCCATCACGCAGCGTAGTGCTCTATAAATCTTCTATCTTATAAGTGAGGAGGCCTGTGCTCAGCTGTGGGACGTTAATAGGATTCCGCTTTTATTCGGATGCCGACGCTACTGTCCACTAAAACCCAGCTGAACCTTCTTAATCCGTTATTAATACATCCAGGGATCACTTGTATATTCCTCTCTGATATCCCGAATAAATCCGATTGAGTTCACGAAGGCAGGCAACATACGCTGCCTCGTACCTTCTCTCGTTCTAGGACCTGCTTGATTGAAATGACCTGGCTGGCGCAATGTCCGAGTTCTCGCTTTGTTTACAGAGGTCTCGGGTTCAATCCCCGGTAGAAGGAATTTAGGAAAATTGCATTTTCTAATCGTTTAGAGTCTGGACTGGTATGCTCCAGCCGTAGCTTGTTACTACCAATGAGTTCCGATGCGATGCTGTGTAGAAAGCATAAGAGGTAAATTACTTTTTACCAGATTAGCGCTTCCGGAGATTCTTAGCGGAAGCGGGCGGGGCACATAGTCCGAAGGACTGATGGACGTTGGGAGCCGAAGGTGCTGGAGTGGCGACCCCGCACCGGACGGCCCAGTGTAGGCAGGCCTCCCACAAGGTAGACCGACGAGAGGGTCGCTGGTAGCCGCTGGAGTCAGGCGGTGCAAGATCGGGCCTTGTGGACGTCATTACGTGAGACATGTGTCCAGCAGTGGACGTCCATCGGTTGAAGCGAATACGAGATTAGCGCTTCTATCTTAGAATGTATCATCACTTAACATCAGGTGTGATTACAGTCAAACGATAACCTGTCAACAATTAAGAGAAAAATATATCGATATCCACATACAGAGTGCGTTTCACATCACTGTTAACCCGTCAACTCCATATTTCAACGAGGCCTCCCTCGCGATCGTGTCGATGATAAAAATTACTTAAAAACACCAAACATTTAACATTTTGCCCCCTTACGGGCATCCTGCGTCCTATTCACACTTATTACTAAAGTTAGTGTTAAGAAGAGACAGATGTTTCGTATAGTTAACTCCGTAATAGGGCAAATTGGAGTTTAAACTTTTAGGAGTAGAGTCTGCTTTTCTCTGATCTAGAGTATTGAGGGATAGTAAATCGCTTGTCTTGTCTGTGCATCTTTACAATAATTCACTGTACGTGAGTGAATTTAGGTGCAATAAAAATATTAAAAATTGATTGTTGTTTAAGAGATTCTCGCTTTTGATTCTGAATGATTTGTTGACACACCTCATTTGGTATTTTTATTGGCATACAATTGGGCAGTAATGTGATTCATTTCTGACAAAAGTCCCAAGGTTACTCTCCTACAAGATATAGCAGTAATCAGCAGTTTGTACATTGACCGTTTTAGCATTAAAAGTCGTTATAACAACGCCTCGTATATACACAAAGATTGCTGAGGATCATTTTAATGATTTCTCAATCAGTACATATTTGGTGATCGTGATCTCGTTTTTATGAAAGTAGCCAAATAAATATTGAAATCGAATTCAAAGATTCAAAAAGTCGAATTCCGAAAAGGCTTCAGTACTATAGACCACATCTTTACGCTGCGGCAGATTATACAGAAGACCGAGGAGTATAATCGGCCCCTTTGCTTGGCGTTCGTGGACTATGAGAATGCCTTCGATTCGGTGGAAACATGGGCTGTGTTGAGATCTTTGCAGAGATGCCGAATCGACCACCGGTATATACACGTGTTTAAGTGTTTGTACGAAAACGCCAGTCCACATTCAGGACCAAAACAAAGAGTCTATCCAACTGTAGCGTGGAGTACGACAGGGAGATGTTATCTCCCCGAAGACTTGGAGTGGAACGGACTGGGCATCAACATCAATGGCGAGTACATCACTCATCTACGGTTTGCTGATGGCGTAGTCATTATGCCAGAGACTCTCGAAGATCTCAATACAATGCTCGACGACCACAGCAGAGTTTCTCAACAGGTGGGCTTAAAAATGAACATGGATAAGACGAAGGTTATGTCGAATAGCCATGTTCCGCTCCACCCAACCATCATTGAGAACTCACCACTCGAAATTGTAGACTATACATACCTGGGACACATAGTCCGGCTAGGTAAGTCCAATTTGATTGATCCGTAGCAGAACCAAAGTCACCGATATAGCCCTACGAATCGCGAAACTGAAGTGACAATGGGTGGGGCACATATTCCGACGGACCGATGGACGTTGGGGCCCGAAGGTGCTGAAGTGGCGACACCGCACCGGGCGGCGCAGTGTAGGGAGACCCCCCCCCCACAAGAAGGTCACCGGTAGCCGCTGGAGCCAGGTGGCGCAAGATCGTGCCTTGTGGACGTCATTACGTGAGACCTATGTCCAGCAGTGGACGTCCATCGGTTGAAGCGACGAAGAACCTAGGCAGCGTCGCCCCGTTAAACAGGATAGTCCTAACTTACAACGGATTGTTTAAAAGTGCTGGTCTTGATATTTTTCAGGATTGATACCCAGTTTGATTTGTTTGTATTATTAGTCAATGTTCCTTTTCGAACTATCTTAGTTTTATACATTTTCAGTTTCTATAAATTTACATTTTAATTTTTTACATTTACTAAATAAACACAAAACTAAACAAAACAAGTGGAAGACGTGAAAGAATTTGTATATTTGGGATCTAAATTTACAAAAGATGGAACATGTGAAAGTGATATTGAAAGGAGAGTAAATGCAGGGAATATGGTAAATGGTGCACGCCTTTATGAATAGCCAGATAGTGTCTCAAAGGGCTAGACTGGCAGTGCATGCTGGAGTGTTGGTGCCAACACTTATGTATGGTAGTGAAAGTTGGGTATGGCAGAAGAATCACAAAAGTAAAATAAATGCGGTAGAGATGAGAGCGTTGAGAAGCATGAGTGGATTAAAACTGAGTGACAGAGTAAGAAATAGTGTGATAAGAGAACGTTGTGGTATAAAAGAAGACGTAGTGACTAAAATTGAGAAAGGTATGCTTAGATGGTTTGGGCATGTAGAGAGAATGAATGAAAGGAGACTGACAAAAAGGATTTATGAGTCAAGAGTGAATGCGAAAGTTGGAAGGGGAAGACCAAGGCGAACGTTCCTGGACCAAATCCAGGACATTTTAAATAACGGCCAGGTCAAGAGTACTCTAAACCGACGAACTTGTATGAAAGGTTTAATGAGAATGAAAGAAGCGAAGGAGATATGCAAGGATCGTGGCAAGTGGAAGGATGTTGTCTCTGCCTACCCCTATGGGAATGAGGCGTGATGCTATGTATGTATGTGCTAAACAAAATTAACATCGATTAAGTTATACATTGGAATAACACATAGCGAGGGGTATTTTTTCTATTCCAACTTACTCTTTATTGAGACATCATGAGATCTCCTCGATTAAAAATACACACTCTTTAGCTATAGCTTTCTATCGCCTGGAAATGGGGGAAAATCTGTTCTTGATGAGAATCGACGTCACGAAGGGAATACGTATGAATTTAAAGTCAATCCTGTAAACATTTTTTTACTAAACCCTAACCACATTACTTTCTTGCCTAAACCAGTCGTGTTACATATAAAACCAGCTATTTGCCAGTGAAATTCCCATTAAAATCGGCCCATCGTTTCAGAGATTAGCTTACTTTTGCTGTATCGTAGTGTGATATAATTTCTTATAAGATATATTAATATGTATGTAATGAGTTATGCTTAAGAGATAGGTACGAGTATTTGCTATCTATTTGTAGATATATAAAAGAGGCATTATCATGTCATACATTGTTTTCTTGTAACTTAAAGGGATTAGGTAGCGTTTTGGATGAAAGCTTCCAGGCGACATTTTCAACAATTATCAACCAAAGCCTTAACAAATTATACACTTAAACGTGGTTAAAATTACTTTTGAATCCATTCACTAGTTTTTGAGTATATTGTTAATGGACAGACATACGTTGCAGTACAATTAAACTCAGTTGTTTTTGAAGCACAGCTTATCAATGCATTCCAATGGGAATCGCTTGTAATAGCAAATTATTTAAGACCACACATCTCGTGTAAACATGTTTGCTTAAATATGTTTATGCCAACAAATTGATGTTGTTAGGTACTATGACTTAAGCCATTTGCATAATAAGACTAGCTGTTCAGTGCCTCATTGGTCTAGTGGTTAGCATGTTCGACTACAGACATGAGGTCCTGGGGTACGAGGTTCGGGTCGGGCGAATTCAAAAATGGTTATTGAGTTTTCTATTAAGATTTTTTCAATATTTGCCTGAAGTTGTAAAGTTGGCGGTGTGATCCACCCCCGTGCCTCGGAGAGCACGTTAAACCATCGGTCCTGCGCCTGATCTCTCTCCCGTCGTGTCGGATTCCCGTCACATCGGACTATGAGAGTGCACTTGTGTCCTATGCCTGCCAATCCGCAGTGGAACACTATGGTGGGTCTCTAACAACCCTCGCTCCTCGGAGTGAGGAGGCCTGCGCCCAGTAATGGGACATTATTGGGCTGCTACTTACCTTTTTTTTACTAGCTGTTCCCCGCGGTGTTTCTCACGTCATCCTGGATGCCTTTTTTCTAACGTTAAAGTCTTTTAAATTACTCCTTATCGCATCAGATATCTGCCAGTGAAAGTCGCGTTAAAATCGGTTCATGGGTTACTTAGATTAATCGAATCAAACACACAGAGAGACAAATTTTTTTACCTTTTTTCTGATATGAAAGAGATATCCAGGTATCTATTGACTCATCACGATATCTCTGGAACCGTAAGGCGTAGAGACTTGAAATTTGGTAGGAATATACTTTTTGCCGAGTTGAGGTCAGGTAAAAACGGATTTTACGAAATTCCACGTATTTTCCAGTCCTGGCTGTTATACGTGTGTTTCTTATTTGGCAAACAATTTGCCTAAATTAATGAATTTGCTTACCAAAAACATTTCACGCAGACGAAGTCGTGAGTACAGCTATACTAAATACACTTACGATGACATCTTAAAATTCGTTATGTCTTTTGAATGTATTGTCAGATTTTAATAATTTAAATGTATTTTACAGGTATTGAAACAGTCTGTAATTAAATTTAATAGGATAAGGATTAATACAGTGGTATGATTAATATGATATGATTATTGTCGACACTTTTATTAACATTTAAAATGCAAAAAGTAGTTATAGTGGCATAACTATAGTATTTGGACATATAGTATCTTTGACTTTTTTGTAGATATTAATACCTTCTATAATATTGTAGAACATTTTTTTGTTCTATCATCAATACTTTCCGCAGGGAACCCGATGACAAATTTTTTTGTGACTTATTTGTCACACCTTGGGCTACATTAATGCTTTTTTAATATGGATCCCTATTTTTTTGAGAAAGTAATATAGCTTATGTCTCTCAGTGAAATTGCAACTATCTAATGGTGAACAAGTTTTGAAATCTATCCAGTAGTTTTTATGTGAAAACGTTACAAACATACATGCATACTTACATACAAAAACACAAATGTTTCCTCTTTATAATATTAATTTAGACATATGTTAAGCTTTGTCTCTCTTTCTGTCATCTTTTTCGCCTAAAATGATGATAGTGTTCTGATCTCTTTCTTTATTGAACGTCTATAAATCCACATTAGATATATTATTAAGATTCATACACAGTTTTTAAATGGTATCTTAAAAGTTTTTGGCCTTTGGTCCATTGGTTTAATTCCCTTTAGGAAGATATACAAAATAATAGCTCTTCACTTATATATTTTTACAGAAAGTAATATATATACACACAATTTTAATAACCTTAAATGATTTAACTTTTCTTTTGCAGGTAAACATGGACAAGATAAGATATTAAGATGAAAAAGAAAAGAAAATCAAAATATTAAACGTCGATAAGTGAAGATAAACAGGACGTTCACCTTCCAATTAAATAAAAAAAAATGATTAATCCATCCGTACATTAACCAGAAAGGACTGGGCACTTTATAGTTGAATTAAAATGAACAAATATTAAAAAGGCAAAGCGGAACGTATCTAAAAAACAACCCACTCGTTTAAAAACAAAGCTCGGACCTTTTCGTATAACCAATACAAATAAGTAATCGACATTTAAGGTGATTTTGTTTAAACATTTTTGGGATTGCTGCCTTTCGTTGTTTATTTAGCTGTGCCTTTAAAGACGATAAAAAACAAAACGGTGAAAGAATAAACAGAACTCGATACCGTTTGCCGTAAACACTACCATTTGAAATAAATTTAAAAAAATCAAACGTTCAAATGACTATAATTAAATCTGTGGCAATGTCACATTAATGTCACATTGCTTTTATAAAAAAGCCTGAAAGGACCAGAACTCAAAACCTGTAGAATCGAACGCTCAAATAAATTATATGTTATCTGTGGTTACAAGGAAATTGTAAACAAAAATCAAAGGAGGCTATATACATATTAAAAGGATGAATGTTAAATGAAAGACGTATAAAGTGGCTGTAAGACTTGACGGTAACGAGTGTTAAGTTTTTGTGCGTGTGAATACTATTGTGGGTTCAAAGTGGCTGGGGACGAGCATTTGGACATGTTGGGGGGCCCGGAGTGGGGCCAGCGGGAGTCCACCCCCCCTAGAGACCCCCTACCGAGTTTCGGTTTCACGCAGGAGCAAGTCGCGTGCGTATGCGAGGTGAGTGATCCACATTATCATTTCATATTCAATAAGAAGCTAAACCCGTCAATTACCCATAAAAAAAAATAAGCCGCATTATACTCGTATTTATTGTAATTATGTATTTATGCAAATGTGAGTCTCCTCTCGGAGGGATTCAAATGTTTATAATTTTTTTATACTATTATAAAACCGGTACTATTAAATTTCTTGTAGTCGTTGTATAATTACGCTTAATCTATTGATCTGCATTTTGTTGATGACAGGTTACCGTTTCTTTGTGTACTAAGCTATGATAGACTTAATTTTTTTTTTTTTGCGCTGGGAAATCCCTTTACGCACCCCGATGAAAGCTTAATTCCATCGGGAGTGTGGGACTCACTGATAACAGAACACCCACTAAAACCCAGCGGATCCCTCCCCATCCATGAGTGAGATCACTAGAGGTTCCCTAACTGCATTCCACTCTAGTGACCCGGATGGTACCGACTATGAAGATCTACCACTCAATAGAGTGAGGCATGAAGTGCATAAGTGCGACTTCTGCCACCAAGCCTCCTCCGACGGCGAGGGAAAGCTCCAGACTCTTGCTCCCGTATCCTCCCATTTGCCTCCTTCAACGAGATGACGGTTTCGCAAAAGAAGGCAAATAGCCTTAATTATTGCCAGCGTGGCACCATTTAACCACTTCGAACAAAATCCTCCTGCGATGAGCGCAGCGAGTGAAAGCAATTAGGGCAATTCGTGGATACCGTACTGTGTCATGGACGGCAGTGACTCTACTTGCGGGCCAGAAAATCAGGACCCTATTCGACAGGACCCTGGTTGAAAGGTTAAATGAGCCACCACCAGCTGCAGTAGCCACGGTTGCAACGGTGCGTCCATTCTTGGAAGATTGGTTTGCCAGGGGGGACGGTGCGCTAATCTACAGGTTGGTGCAGGTGCTAACTGGACATGGTTGCTTCGGCAAGTATTTGCACCAGACTGTAGGCTGTGAAGAGCTTGCTTGCCGTCAACACGGCGCACCAACCAGTAGCAACCCCAGTAACCTCTCAATCCCCAGCATTGTGGGTGCTATAATTGGCGATGACTCAAGTTGGAGAGCAATGCCCTCCTTTTGTAAGTCATCTTGCAGAAGGAGGCACTAAACAGGCAAAGGGAGCTTATGGCAGACGCTATTCCCTCTCGCCAGTAAGAGAGGAAGCGCCAAGAGGTGCAATTCAACCGGGACTCCAACACCTGGAAGAAGAGCTTTCCGCTGGATTTTAGTAGGTATCCTGGTACGACCAGCGAGTCCCACACTCCCGGGTGTAAGCTAAGACAGTCTTAAGATGATCTTTTTAGAGATGTATCTGAATGGTTTCTGCAATGCAAATTAGCTACATGTATTTGTCGATAAGGCAGTAACCAGCTACAGCCGAAACCTTCCAGTTGGAGACAAATCTTCTATCTATATATAAAAATGAATTGCTGTTCGTTAGTCTCGCTAAAACTCTAGTACGGCTGGATTGATTTTCACTTTGCAAAACAAAAAGTATGAAATATATTCATCCTTTCCCTTAAATACTTGTAAGACACACCTAATTGTTTATAATAATTAGTCTAGTTTTGTCAAGAATACTTTATAATGGCAAATATTTTTCCTTTCAATCTTCACTTGAACTGTTGCTTTTGTTTTACTGAAGTATTATTCGATTTAGTGTCCTATATGTTGGCAAGTGTTTTAAATAAAATAATTCTAAATAAAATCCTATTATTTTAGTGTGAAATGCCTACATTACGTAATCGATAAACAAAGTTCTGTGGCACAAACGGTCGACGCCCATGTAACTTGATATATCTGTTGTCAAGACAGCAGACAGTTGCCGTACATACTAATCCCTCCTCCACCCCACCCTCGGGACTGTCGATGGTGAAATATACCAACTGAGGAAGTATTTTAGACTGGCTAACATATGCCATGGTATTGTTGTATATTAAGAATCAATTAGTTAGAACCTTTGCAACTTTGCGTCACAAATATGATATAAAAAGCTGGATGATAATTGCAGAATGGTTTAACTTAAAAAGAAATGTGGTTTAAACTTAACGGAACAAAATAATTCGTAATCAAAAAAAACCTTTCGTTCAGAAATTGTTGGTTGTCAATGTCAAAAGATGAAATGAAAAAACCAACGTGTTCTTTCTGAACGACAGGATGAACGTCAAATGTTTGACAGGTACGACAAATTTGTAAAGGAAAGCGAAATTATTGTTTTTACTATATTGCAATTGAATTTTTTTGATATTTACTCACCCTTTAAACCATCCGTTTAGCCGTTCTCGAGTTTTAGGGAGATTAAGGAACAGCAGCTTATTTTTATATATAAGAAATTATATATAAGAGTGTGCTTGAACGCACTAATCTCAAGAACTACTATGCCTCTAGACAAGTTACTTTCTAAGATTGCTAACGCTCAAAAAATGTATGGGAATGACGTTTCTTATCGAAACTAATCGAAAAACGAAGAATTAAACGTCATTCCCATACAGTTTTTGAGCGTTAGCAATCTTCTTTTTTTTTTTGTTCGGAGTGTATTTAGCTGTTAGCCCTACTGGCTTACACAGCGTAATCGGAAGATGGACGGGCTCTTATGGAGGCCGCCACTTTTCGAGTGCGAGCCCTAACAAGGGCTCGCTCTCCGGGGGAAACGCCGCTCCAAGGGCGTCTCCTGCGAGACCGAGCCTCGGCTTGGAGCGACGTTATCGCTAAACATCACCTGAAACGGATAAAATCAGAAGCGCCTCCGGGAACGTGGGTGATGTCCACGTCCGGGTGACGTCAGAAATCGGGGACCTCGACTCCGCCGGCGGAGTCGCTGTGTATTGCTTGTGTGTGTGTCGGGCCCTACCTGATATAGGAGGTTGTCTCTCGTAGTCGAGTCGTCTGAGTCGTAAAGGACGTGTTTGGACCGTCTCTTCCTAGGCGGGATGTTGAGATAGGCCGTATAAGAGGATGCGTTAACCACTAGTGGGTTACTATGTCTAGTGGCTCTCTCGAAATAATTTTCGGAGAGCGTTTTTAAATAACTTCCAATCGTGGGGAGTTCTAAGTCCCTATGAATGTCTTTGTTCCGGACGTACCAGGGGCATCCCGTAGCCATCCTCACGAATTTATTCTGTAGTGTCTGCATACGGTCCAGGCGGTATCCTGGCACGTGTGCGAAAACGACACTAGCGTACGTCGTGATAGGTCTGATGCAAGTTTTGTAAAGTGTCACTTTGTGGCGAAGTGACATTTTACTTCTTTTGCATATCAGAGGGTATAATCTGTATAACACAAGCGCAGCTCTGCCACGAACTGTGCTAATGTGCTTGTCGAAGTTCAAGTTCCTGTCAAGGGTTACTCCCAGGTATGGCCGTGTCCCGCCATGGGATAACCATGTCGTAGAGCCTTATATTTGGTAACGTGGCGTAAGGTAGCAATCTTCGAAAGTAACTTGTCTACGCATATATCGCGCTTAGAGCAATAAAGATTGTTTCAAAATCTGGTTATTTTCCTTTTGAGAGCTTCCGGTGGACAGCAGATTTGGATTTAAATCCATGTTTGTATTTCTATTATTGAAATCTATGTTCCATAAAAAGCTTCACCAGTAAGTGTTTTCAAATGTTGCTTGAACTTAAATAAAGATAGTATGTTATCATGTGAGTTGTGATACCTTTATATATATGTCGGAGTGAAATAGTTTGTGGAACTTTGGCGCCATCTGTATATCGGCGTGGGGCAGAGTCAATAGTGACAATCTGGCGCGCGTCTCTCCAGTTCTCGGGTGACGGTCCGCCAGAGCGGTGGACAATTGATACTGTCGCTTTCCTAGCTATTATTATTAATGAATTTGTGTAAATTGATATCGGGAACATTAAGTGACGGCACATTATGATCTGAGTTAATAATTAAAGTGTTTGATTGCACCAACGTTATCCATTAACGCCCACAGTATGGAAATTGAATTATGGATGCCACTAACAATAATGTCTGCGGAGAACCATACGCTCTTATGCTTTATACTTCCTTCACTTTTATTCTTCGACATATATATAATTCTGATATGCGTATTTCACTGATATCCCCCTAAACGTCTGGATTGATGTTTTTATATAATATACATGAAAATAATGAGTTTATCCATATGCCCACGGATGAACTTCGCGGGTGACACCGCTGGCAACAGCTAGTCTCTATATATAAATACAAAACAATTTGTGTAGCCTAAAAAAGGTTTTTTCTTAGCTTATCTTATTATGTAATTGACTGTTTATTTCAATAACAAAAATACTACTGTAGTATCATATGCAAATATTAACCAGCTGTTGTTATAATGTTACAGATAGTAAATTCTGTATGTGTAGATTACAATAGCACGTAAAGCAATTAAGTCATTGACCTAACCCCTGCAGTGGTAAAGGGTTATTACCTAGTTACTAATTTTCCGAGGGGTACAATAGACCGCAGCGAATATAATGAGATTCGACAAAATTATGAGATACACTGGTAAAACGTGGCCACGCCTCACTGTGGATTTACACAGGAATATATTCATTAATGAACATTTGGAAAGTTAATAATAATTAACAGCCATAATTTTGGAAGCCCTTCTTGCGCGGTAAGAAAAAATAATCCTAACCATAAATTTCAGGGTGAAAAAGGTTCAGAAACGTTTGTCGGGTTATGCATACACATTTGAAACAATTTGTCGCAATCAATTTTGGATTTGTATATTATGACGTTGAAGATTATTCAAGGGATAACAATGTTTGGAACTGATTCCAGTTACACAATGCAAGTTACAAAAACTGTATGTAAAAAAGTACTGACAGTCTTCTTTTATAAAAGAATTTACTTTCGGAAGCGGTGATAGATTTATTACCCACGGACACGTATCGTCGTCGTCGTCGTCGTCGCTTCAACCGATGGACGTCCACTGCTGGACATAGGTCTCACGTAATGACGTCCACAAGGCCCGATCTTGCGCCGCCTGGCTCCAGCGGCTACCGGCGACCCTCTTTATGTCGTCGGTCCACCTTGTGGGGGGTCTCCCTACACTGCGCCGTCCGGTGCGGGGTCGCCACTCCAGCACCTTTGGCCCCCAACGTCCATCGGTCCTTCGGACTATGTGCCCCGCCCATTGCCACTTCAGGTTCGCGATTCGCAGGACTATGTCGGTGACTCTGGTTCTACTACGGATCTCTTCATTTCTAATTCGATCACGTAGAGAAACTCCGAGCATAGCCCTCTCCATCACACGCTGAGTGACTCTGACCTTCCGCATGAGGCCCATAGTCAGCGACCATGTGTCAGAACCGTAGGTCATCACTGGCAACACACACTGTTCGAAGACTTTGGTCTTCAGGCACTGAGGATTATCAGACGAAAATATCTGGCGTAACTTCCCGAACGCAGCCCAACCGCCCAACCGGACACGTATAAATAAAGAATATTTTGTTGTGATTGATTGAACCAAAGCCACAGATAAAGCCCATTGAATTGCGACAATAACCGATGAACTTTGTGCCTGAAGCTGTAGGAATGCGCAGTGTAGTTACATTAATTTGGTTATTTAAACATTAACTTCAATTTTTTTATGTAAATATCTAACGATAACATTAGCACGTAAAGTAATTAAGTCATTGACTCAACCCCTGCAGTGGTGAAGGGTATCAGTTACTAATTTTCCGAGGGGTACAAAAGACCGCAGCGAATATAATGAGATTCGAGGGTTTTCTCGTTGTAATTATTTCGTACACTAGTTAAAATCGACCTTGCTTCGCTGTGGCTCAATTTGACATCACATATCCGCCTATAAAATGCCATTCCCCTAAAAATGTCGGTATTAAATGTAACCTATAATATTCCTTATAATAAAACCTACAACAATTCATGCTATTTTTATTATAAAGGTTCGGGAAAAAGAACAGGACGTTCCAAGCGTGTTCTTTTGCATATTCTTACGATTTCATATTTGTATCCTGTTTTGAGGTACTGTTAGTAAAGCATTATTAAACTGTGCTTTACCCAGGGCCGGATTTAGAGGTCTAATTTAGTTAAAAATTATTTTCTAAATAAAATTTTATTTACCTTCTTTTTAGTCGAGATTTTAATTAAAACAATTTATTATGAAACCAAGTAAAAGATTTTTTTTAGTTTTCACAAAAAATGGCGAAAAGGCTGAAGAAGATTGTAAAATTTGCAAAATATACTAGAAATTTCTCGTAGGTGGCCAAGGACAAAGAAAAATCTCTTATAGATAATTCATTGTAATCACGTCAGTATTATGTCTAGTCTTGCAAGTTTATTTTCATAATATTATGTCTTACGGCCTGCCTCATTGGTCTAGTGGTTAGCATGTTCGACTACAGACATGAAGTCCTGGGTTCGAGTCCCGGGTCGGGCCAATTCAAAAATCGACATAGAGTTTTCTATTAAGATTTTCTCAATATTTAACCGAAGTTGGGAAGTTGGCGGTGTGATCCACCCCCGTGTCTCGGAGAGCACGTTAAGCCGTCAGTCCTGCGCCTGATCTCTTTCCGGTTGTGTCAGATTACCGTCACATCGGACTATGAGAGTGAAGGTATAGAGAGTGCACTTGTGTACTATGCCTGCCAATCCGCAGTGGAGCGGCGTGGTGGGTCTATGGTCTAAAAACCCTCTCTCATATGAGTGAGGAGGCCTGTGCGCAGTAGTGGGACGTTAATGGGCTGCTACTTACTTACTTACTTATGTCTTACGGCATGCTGTTACGGGGGAAGGCTGTGGACATTGATACTATATATTTTACAAAAAAAAGCAAAACGTGCCATATATCAATTGGGATCTCGCGTCTCCTTAAGAGAAAAAAATCAAAGAAATATTAATTCTCACAGTACCATCGCAATATATATTGAATAACATTTTATATATCCGTGATAATATTTTGATCCATAATTTCTCAGTGCCTGAAGACTAAGGTCCTCGAACAGTGCGTGTCGCCAGCGATTACATATGGTTCCGAGACATGGCCGCTGACTATGGGGTTCGTAAGAAGACTCAGAGTCACTCAGCGGACAATGGAGAGGGCTATGCTCGGGGTTTCCCTACGTGATCAAATCAGAAATGAGGAGATCCGTAGGAGAACTAAAGTCACCGACGTAGCCTACCGAATTGCAAAGCTGAAGTGGCAATGGGCAGGGTACATAGATCGCAGAACCGATGGACGTTGGGGCCCGAAGGTGTTAGAGTGACGGCCTCGCACTGGAAAACGCAGCGTCGGCAGACCCCCCACCAGGTGGATCGATGACATCAGGCGGGTCGCTGGCAGCCGCTGGATACAAGCGGCGCAAGATCGGGTCCATTGGAATTCATTAAGAAAGACCTTGTCCAGCAGTGTACGTCCATCGGTAATATTCAATTATACAGCAAAAGGGGCGAAACACACAATTTTAATACAAGTAATAAAAACAAACTTGTAATGCCATATTTTATTCAGGTTCAGAAATCATTTGTCGGGTTGAACATACGTATTTTTAATAAGATACCCGTGATTTAAGAAATATGTTAAAAACGTCTTATTACAAATAGCATATTATAATATTGAACTTTATTTCAGTGGCAAATGAAAGCTAAACACATTGTCACATACAAAAACTATATTTAAAGGAGTGACCGTCCAGTTTCTTGCTGTTACCAACGGGCAGACTATTGACGATTCAAAAGAGGTTTTTGAGCCTACTTGAATAAAGAATTTGATTTTGATTCTGATTTTAAACATGCAATAACAAGAAATCAATTGGCCACCGACAAAGACCTCTTATAGATAATTCATTGCAATCACGTCAATATACTGACAGATTAAATTCTCCCTCTTGAGGTGTCCGAATTGTATATAACATAGCTTATTTTATTTGAAAATGCAATGACAAGAAATCCTCCATTTTGTTCATTGAATAAAGATGACGATTGAAACAAATTTCAACAAGAAATTCTATATTGTTTTTAAAAGTTTCGAAATCTCTTTCTTGTTGAAGCCCCGAGGCTGTGGTGCCGGATGCACCCCTGTTAATCCGGCCCTGGCTTTACCACTCTTGAAGCGAAAGCATATAAATAATATCAGACTAAGCTGTAGCAAACCTTGCTTGGTTTTATGTGGTAATTAAATAAAATAATACCCTAATGGCATGGGATATCAATTACCGGTAATTTGCAACGGGGGTCGCTGGTGATGAGGTGAAAATAATGAGATACGAGAGCGTTTGCTGTTACTGTTTCCACCCTTGAGATAAACTTCCCTTTGTGTATATTATTATCAAACATTGCTTTGGGATAACAAAACAAACTTATTGAATGACCCCTACACAAATGTGTTATATTACTTAGTTTTGCTTTAATATACTCGTATATTTACGTCTTAACTCTCTATTCTTCCACTCTCATAGTGGGATGTGATGCCAAAACTACCTTCCAGGAGAGAGATCAGACGTACCGACGGATTAACGTACTTTCCGAGGCATGGGGCGAAGCATATTGCCAACTTCCCAACACAGGGAAAATACTGCGAATTTCTTAACAGAAAACTCTATATCGACTCTTGAATTAGCTTGCCCCAGGGTTCCAACCCAAGATCGCGTGTCTTCTGCACAACAAGCTAATCACTAGGCCAATGAAGCACTAAACACATACATTGATGTTGTTACAAATAATGATCGCTCACTACTGAACAACAGGACCCTTAGACAAAGTAACTTTTAAAGAACACTACATACATAGCAACACGTCTCATTGCCATAGGGGTAGGAAGAGACCACGTGCTTCCACTTGCCACAATCCTGGCATATCTCCTTCGCTTCTTTCATTCTCATTAAACCTTTCATACAAGTTCGTAGGATTAGAGTACTCTTGACTTGACCCTTAATTAAAATTTCCTGGATTTAGTGTAGGAACGTTCGCCTTGGTCTTCCCCTTCCAACTTTCCCATTCCCTCTAGACTCATAAATCCTTTTTGTCAATCTCCTTTCATTCATTCTTTCTACATGCCCAAACCATCTAAGCATACCTTTCTCAATTTTAGTCACTACATCTTTTATACCACAACGTCCTCTTATCACACAATTTGAAACTTTGTCCCTCAGTTTCAATCCAACTGCCATATCCAACTTTCACTACCATACAAGAGTGTTGGCACCAACACTCCTGCATGCAGAGTCAGTGTGGACCTTTGAGACACCATCTGGCTATTCATAAAGGCGCGCAGGGCACCATTTACCATATTCTCTGCATTCACTCTCCTTTGAATATCACTTTAAGCATAGAAATTCTTTCACCTCCTCCATTTGTAAATGTTTAATAAGGGCTAGGTCAAGAGTACTCTAAACCGCCGAGCTTGTATGAAAGGTTTAATGATAATGAAAAAAGCAAAGGAGATATGGCAAGATGTGGCAAGTGGAAGGACGTGATCTCTGCCTACCTATGGGAATTAGACGTGATGCTATATGTATATGTATTATATACTTTATATAATTATTCTCGGTTATGCCATTTATCATTTTTACCATTTAAATTGACCCAGTCGTTTAGGAAGAGTTCAGTTCGATCACAATCGAGTGAATGAGAAACCCTGTGCCCAACAGTGGCACCTCAATGGACTGCTATTTACCTTATTCTAATTCTTATCTTGTCATTTAAATATTTATTTATAACACTAGTTTTAATTAGTGGCACTTTTCTTGTAGGATTTCGCTTTTATTGTCACTTTTTGAAGTGACGATAAAGTTCTTTAGCCGCACGAGGGTAAAGTTTGATAAAATGCGTGATTAGCGTCACGAAGACATGCAACGTCTTTATGCTAATTCGTTTGAAGATTAGGCAATTTTAATATTTACAAATAACATGTGCCATTTTAATTTGCCATTCGTTATTTAATCATTTAATATACTTGTTGTTTTCTTGCCCTTGTCCCACTAGGTGGGGTCGGCAAAGCATGTTTCCTTTCGCCACTTCACTCTATCCGCTGTCATTTCTACATTCACACCCCTTACACGCATCCTCTTTCACACAGTTCATCCACACTTTTTTTGGTCGCCCTCTCCCGGCCCTGCCGCTTACCATCATATTTAGGACCCTCTTGCATACATGGCTATCCTCCCTTCTCAAGAAATGTCCATACTAGGATAGCCACTCCTTAACTTCTCGGTCACTGGTGCTACTTTCACACTTCCTCTAGTATACTCATTTAATATACTATTTTCCATAAATTCTCTTTTCTCATCATTTTCTTGCCCTTATCCCACTAGGTGGGACACAGCAGGTTTCCTTTCGCCACTTCACTCTATCAGCTGTCATTTCTTAATTCACACCCCTTACACACGTATCCTCTTTCACACAGTTCATCTACACTTTTTTGGTCGCATATTTAGGGCCCTCTTGCATACATGGCTATCCTCCCTTCTCATTACATGTCCATACCAGGCTAACCTTCCACTCCTTAACTTCTCGGTCACTGGTGCTACTTTCACACTTCCTCTAATATACTCATTCTTAATCTTATCCAATTTTGTCACTCCACACATCCATCTCAACATTCGCATCTCCGCTGCATGCAATTTCCTTTCATTCTCCCCTTTGGTGGCCCAGCACTCTGGTCCATACAGGATGACAGGTCTTACGATCGTCTTATAAATTTTCCCCTTTAGTTTTTCTAAATTTTAAATTCAAAAACATGCTTAAATTAATAATATTGACAAAAAAACAGGTGGTATATTTATTTACAATTTCAATAAACTATTTGTTATAATTTTCGACACTTTTAATATTTTAATGACTGTTAAATTCTTAACATATCTTCCTTTTTCCCTCCCTTAAGTCTTGGAAATCTAAAGTTTTACAAATAAAAGACATAAAAATTAGTTTGAGAAAGAAGTTTCACTTTTGGCATGTGCACTTTGTACGCACGCACTTTTAACTTTTTTTTATCAAATAAAGAGAAAAATTTTGGACTCTCGCTGCTTTAAACAAAGTAATGTTTCTGTGATACATATTTTTATAACATTTAATACATTTGTCGTCAGTCAGGGTGGTCACAAACATTTGCCACATTAAAAATAAACACGCACATGCACTTTTAAAGGATGTCCGGGAATTTCTGCTTACCTAAATCAACATTAGAACTACGCTTGTAAAAACAATCTTTCAACTAAACATGTGCAAAAACTGATTCATAAAACCGCTGCTAGAACACCAGCTTCTATTATTTAAGGGTTTCAAGTAGTCTCAAAAAGCATTTTTCAATAGTCAGTAGTCTGTCTGTCGGTTTGAAATCTATCACTGGTTGAAGTCAAAGTCAAAATATCTTTATTCAAGTACAGTAACATTAAAGAACGACTTACAATCTAAAGTTACGAGGGTTCCTTCGCGCCCTGATCTGAGAAGAGCCCACAACAAACTCAGTAGCTCAGTAAGAAACTCGGCGTTAACTAATATAAATATAGTTTTGTTACAATGTGTAATATTTCGCTTTTATGTGCAACTTTATTAATTCCAAACATTTACATACATACGAGGTGTGTTCAAAAAGTATCGCGAATTTTGAATTTTCGCGGGTTACGTATATTCGAATTTGGAATTTTTTGTGGCGTTATGTTGGTACTCATGTCTCTCACTTATGCCGACAAGCTCGGCCATTTTGAATGTTCATTTAATTGTTGACAGCTGCTTTGCTTGCACGTGTTTTGGATCGTCTTCGATTTTTACCTATTCAAAAAAATGGATCAAAGAACCTGTATCAAATTTTGTGTGAAAAACGAAATTAAGTGCGCGGATGCATTCCGAATGTTGACTGTGGCATACGGAGAAGCTACCTTGGACCGAAGCAACGTTTATCGGTGGTACAAAATGTTCTCAGAAGGCCGAGAAGATGTGAACGACGAAGAGCGTGCCGGACGCCCGAGCACTTCAACAACAGACGAAAAAATTAATGAAGTGGAGAAAATGGTATTGGCCAATCGTCGAATCACCGTTAGAGAAGTTGCTGAGGACCTAAACATATCGATTGGCTCGTGCCATTCGATTTTTATCAATGATTTGGGCATGAGACGGGTCGCCGCGAAATTCGTACCAAAATTGCTCAATTGTGACCAAAAACAGCATCGCATGAACATTGCTAATGAGATGTTAAACTCTGTCCGCGACGACCCAAATTTGCTCCAGAGGGTCATAACTGGTGACGAATCGTGGGTTTATGGTTATGACGTGGAAACCAAAGCTCAATCATCTCAATGGAAGCTGCCGCACGAACCAAGACCGAAAAAAGCGCGCCAAGTTCGATCGAATGTGAAAGTTTTGCTGACAGTTTTCTTTGATTGCAGGGGCGTGGTGCATCATGAGTTCTTGCCACAGGGAAGAACGGTCAATAAGGAATATTACCTGCAAGTTATGCGCAATTTGCGCGAAGCAATCCGCCAGAAACGCCCGGATTTGTGGAAGAACAAAAATTGGCTTTTGCACCACGATAACGCCCCTGCTCACACATCGTTGCTTGTGCGCGACTTTTTGGCCAAAAACAACAC
>JACTOM010000916.1:1932818-1964714 GCA_015832385.1 Elymnias hypermnestra | reverse complement strand
GGGGTAGGCAGAGACAACATCCTTCCACTTGCCACGATCCTTGCATATCTCCTTCGCTTCTTTCAATCTCATTAAATCTTTCATACAAGTTCGTCGGTTTAGAGTACTCTTGACCTGGCCGTTATTTAAAATGTCCTGGATTTGGTCCAGGAACGTTCGCCTTGGTCTTCCCCTTCCAACTTTCGCATTCACTCTTGACTCATAAATCCTTTTTGTCAGTCTCCTTTCATTCATTCTCTCTACATGCCCAAACCATCTAAGCATACATTTATATCACTTATATAATATCTAACATAATAATCTAATGTCGTGACTAATGATTTCTGAACCTCCTTCAGTATAAAATATGGCATTACACATATTAGCTCAAATTCTACTTATTTATATAAAAACTTTATTATATATATATGTCGAAGAATAAGAGAGAAGGAGAGAAGCATAAAGCATCGTCAGTAGTGGCATCCATAATTCCATCTCCACACTGTGGGCGTTGATGGGTAATTTCGGTGCAATCAAACACTTATTAATTAACTCAAATTATAATGTTCAATCACTTAATGTTCCCGATAATAATTTACACGAACTCATTAATAATAATAGCTAGGAACGCGACAGTTTCATTAGTCGACCGCTCTGGCGGACTGTCCCTCGGGATCTTGTCCACCGTCGGCTCATGACATATGACACTCTACACAAATTGTTTTGTATTTATATATAGAGACTAGCTGTTGCCAGCGGTGTCACCCGCGAAGTTCATCCGTGGGCATATGGGTAAATTCATTAGTTTCATGTATATTATATAAAAACATCAATCCAGACATTTAGGATGATACCAGTGACATACATACGCATATCAGAATTATATATATGTCGGAGAATAAAAGAGAAGGAAGCATAAAGCATAGGAGCGTAGGGTTCTCCGTAGACATCATCGTTAGTGGCATCCATAATTAAATTTCCATACTTTGGGTGTTGGTGGGTAATATTAGTACAATCAAACACTTTGTTAAGTAAATCAGATAATGTTCAATCACTTAATGTTCCCAATAATAATTTACACAAATTCATTAATAATAATAGCTAGGAATGCGACAGTTTCATTAGTCGACCACTCTGGCGGACCGTCACCCGAGAACTGGAGTGACGCGCGCCAGATTGTCACTATTGACTCTACCCCACGCCACAGACAGATGGCGCCAGCGTTCCACAGACTACTGCACTCCGACATATATCACTATGTTTATGTAATGTACCAGCTTATATACACAGAACCGAACAAGAATGCATGTTAGATTCCATAATAAAGAATTAAGTAGCAGATAAAACATTCCTTAAGTCGAACCATAATAAGATACTCGAATATCTTCTGGGTTTGCTTCCACATAGTTTTAAGAAAAGGCATATTATGATATTGAAGATTATTTAATGATGATGTTTGGACTTGATTCCAGTGGCATATGAAAGCTAAACACATTGTAACGTATAAAAACTATGTTTCAAATCAAATCAAAATATCTTTATTCAAGTAGGCATATTACAGCACTTTTGAATCGTCAAATTAATTTTCTTTTCCACACTCTAATTCTAATGTACGTCTGATGATGATACTCCAGAACGACTTAAAATCTAAATTTACGAGGGTTCCTTCGCGCCCTGATCCGAGCAGAACCCACAACAGACTCAGTCGGGTATTTATTTTGTTACCATCATCATTACAATATCATATTAGTTTACTATATTTTAATTAAAATTAGAGCAATTCGTTCACTCCCAGGCGTTTCTATCGTCTAAGTACTTTCTTTTAACAAAGACTTTGAATTTATTAATTTGACATCTTTAGAACGTCTTGTGGGAGTTTATTATAGAAACGTATACAGTTACCCTTAAATGAGTTGTTAATGTTATGCAGCCTACTAGAATTTATAACAAGTTTAAAGAAGTAACCGTTGAGTTTCTTGTCGGTTTTTTCTCAACTTCCCAAACCGGTGGTAGATTTGTTACCAACGGACAGACTACTTGAATAAAGAATATTTTGATTTGAACTCATCCGAGACACCGAGTAGAAGTGCGCAAGCTGATCCTCTGGAGTTTCACTCACTGATGAAAGAGGTTTCGCTGGGTTTTAGTGGATATTGAGAGCTTTCCTCCTCTGTCCCTCGCTCCCGAGCCATGGGTCGGGGTTTGTGATTAACGCGCTTCCATATTATATCATATCATCATTTACCATGAGGTGTGATCACAGTCAAGCGGTAAACTGTTAGCAAATAAGAATATTAACATTATCTTTTGGTATACAGGTGCTCCAACAAGCTGGTAACATCGAGAGACTAGGTCGTTTTCTGTGGTCGTTGCCTGCCTGCGAGAGGCTACACGCCCACGAGTCCGTCCTCAAAGCCAAAGCCATGGTAGCCTTTCACAGAGGGAACTTCAAGGAATTGTACAGATTGCTGGAGTCACACAACTTCAGTGCGCACAATCATGCGAAGCTCCAGAACCTTTGGTTAAAAGGTAATTAGTATTTTAGACTTATCCAATCGATGTGTTCTAACCTCTTCGTGAAAAAGGTAATAATATGAAGTTAAAAGAAGAGACTGTGTCATTGACCTAGTGACAGCATGTTTGGCGAAAGACGTGAGATCCTGGGTTCAATATCCGGGTCAGTCCAATTCAAAGATGGATACAGAATTTTCTATTAAGATTTACTCAATATTTTCCCGTTGAGAAGTTGTCGGTAACCCTGTGCATCGGAGAGCACGTTAAGCCATTGGTGTTGCACCTGATCTCTTTCCTATGAGTGAGGAGGCTTGTGCCCAGCAGTGGGATGTTAATGAGCTGCTACTTAGTGACTTAATATCAATTTTGTAAACAAGTAGGTAAGTGGCAGCTCATTAACGTCCCACTGCTGGGCACAAGCCTTCTCACTCATAGGAGAGAGATCATGTGCAACACCAATGGCTTAACGTGCTCTCCGAAGCACGGAGTTAAAGCACACCGACAACTTCACAACTTCGGACAAATATTGAGTAAATCTTAATATTTAACTCAATATCCATTTTTGAATTGGCCTGACCGAATATTGAACCCAGGACCTCACGTCTTTCGCCATTTTCCTGGAGATCTTTAAAAACTTCGCTATTGATTTGTAACGTATTCTTTCGCAAGTTAAGCTATCTTTAAGGAAAGCTATTCCTAAATTATCATAGGATCGAGAAGTTCGCGGGTTAAATAAAAGTAATGATTAATGATAATTAATTAATAACTTCAATAGCTAATATATTAATAAGGTGACCAAATAATCATGATTTCTCTAAATAGTCACCCGATTGGTTTAAAATTATGTAGACGCTCATTAAGAATGGATTTCTTATATTCTATAGAGATTAGCTGCGTTGAATGAATAATCACACAATTAAAAATATAAAACCTGTAGTTAAAGTATATCCTTCTAGAAGGTGCTAGAAGGACGTGGTTCTCCAAAACGTCATTATGTCATTGGTTTATTGAAAATTAGCCTCTCTTAATTGTGTCACTATTCTTCTAAACCATGCAAATGTCTGAATACTTGCATAATGATAAACATTTCAATAGCTCCTACTCCTACATGTAAACGGTTTTTTTTATTGCTGACAGGTTAGCGCTTGACTGTAGTCACACTTGATGATACAATCTAAGATGGGGGCGAGTTAATATGGTAAAAGACAATGTACCTCTTATGGTTTCTGCATAGCATAGTATCGAGACACAAATCTCTTGCTAGTCTTTCGTCGTCGCTTCAACCGATGGACGTCCAGTGCTGGACATAGGTGTCACCTAATGATGCCCACTGTGCCCGATCTTGCGCCTCCTGGCTCCAGCGCTTGTAACGCCGCCCGGTGCAGGGTCGCCACTCCAGCACCTTTGTGCCCCAACGCCCATCGGTCCGTAAGACTATGTGCCCCGCTCATTGCCACTTCAGGTTCACGATTCGTAGGGCTATATCGGTGACTTTGGTCCTGCTACCGATCACCTCATTTCTGATTTGATCGAGTAGAAAAACTCCGAGCATAGCCCTTTCCATCACACGCTGAGTGACTCTGAGCTTTCGTATGAGGTCCATAGTCAGCGCCCACGTTTCAGAGCCGTAGGTCATCACTGGCAATAGACAGTGTTCGAAGAGCTTCGTCTTCATGCACTGAGGGATATCGGACGAAAATATCTGACGTAGTTTCCCGAACACTGCCCAACCGAGTTGGATTCAGCGGATTGTCTTTACTGGGTGGTAACTTACCACAGCCGAAGCGTCCCACCACTCAATATACAGCATTTTAGATATATTTTAGTTTTTTATAATTTTGTAATTGTCATACCCACCTAGGTCATCGTATTTTTTTTAAATCATATAGCTATTCTATCCTTTAAAAACATGTAATAAATTCTTCTTCTTATTCTTAGGGTAGTTAGTTTATTAGTCTGTTTATTGCATGTAGCACACTACATGGAGGCTGAGAGGCTTCGGGGGAGACCTCTAGGGGCAGTAGGAAAATATAGAGTAAGACGCAAGTTCCCGCTGCCCAGGACCATATGGGATGGAGAGGAGACATCTTATTGTTTTAAGGTATATAAATACATAAAATAAGTAATAAAGTTATTACTTTTTTTAGCATGCGTCTTATTTTTACGTCTATCTATCGCATGTCGCGTTACAACCGACCGTGAGTGGAGGTAAAGTAAAAGGCGCTTTGTTCAGCTACTAAGGCTAAAATAGCGACGCCCATAGCTCCCATCATTTGACCGTGTAACATTTATTTTATAATTTCACTCATTTGTGTAAATTTGTTATAGTTTCTCTTCATTCATGATTGTTTAATAAAACCACACAATTTTTTGTTGCTGATAGTTTCGCGCTTTACTGTGATCGCATCTGAACTGTGAAACAGTCTAAGTGTATTGAAATATTAAAAGCAAATTAAATAGAAAAGTCGAATCTAGAACCTCTTATATAATGAAATAATCAATTTTTAGTTTACTTTTGTGGGACTCGCTGACTGTACCAGGATACCCACGGAAACCCATCGGAACCCTTCATCATTCATTCATTCATTGTTGTCCAGATGTCCGCTGACGTATTCAGCCCTGGACGAATCCGACTTAAAATACATTTTTGTTTAGGAAAAATCTCGTTCTGTACTTCGAGACTGGTATCTCCACAATCCATATCCATCGCCAAGGGAAAAGAGAGAGCTGGCTGAAACAACTGGATTAACCACTGTACAGGTGAGGCATAAAGTAAACTGTTGTTTTCTATAACACATACCAACGTATTAATTAATACCCCTTTTGACCAAGTATCAGTTCCATCAGCATTACCACCTCTGCAAGAGATATATATAGAGATAAAAAAATAAAATGTTATTCAATTTATTGCAACATTACTGTAATAATTAATTTTTCTTTGAATTTATCTCTTAGAGAAACACGAGCTCCTAATTGATATATTGCACGAATGGCTCTCATTTCTGAAATAAAAATAGTTTAAATATCTGCATAAGACATAATGCTATGAAAATGAGCGTATTACAACATTTTGGCAATTTCAACATCAATGTATTGTCTAGCTTTCCTAACAGTAAATGCAGCAGAATTAAGTTTACTTGTCGTTAATGGGTACTCCATTAAAGCCCAGAGTCTAAGGTCATTGCTAAGAAGACTGTAGATTTAATATTCTTTAGTGGACTATCATATATTTGGATATTTGTACAAACTTCTTTAGCATTTTGGCAAAATGAATTCAACACACTTAGTCTTTGCCGACTAAAAACCTAAGTGAGACATGCTAAAGGGTACCATTTACCTCATCATATTCATTATTGTTATCTAATTTAAACTGTAAGAAAGTATCATCAGCAAATATATCACATTTGTCTCTCACGTGGTATGCTAAATCATTTATGTATATTAAGAACAAAAAAGGACCAAGTGTTGATCCTTGTGGAACACCCATTTTTTTATTTAAACCTAATCCTTATATTCGATGTATCAAGATACAATAAAGAGATTTAATGCTTTATAATATGAAACTATTGTTATAATGTAATAGACACAGATACATATCATTATGCATCATTCCCATAGGGGTAGGCAGAGACCACATCCTTCCATTTGCCACGATCCTTGCATATCTCCTTCTCTTCTATCATTTTCATTAAAGCTTTCATACAAGTCCTGGATTTAGTCCAGGCACGTTTGCCTTGGTATTCCCCTTCCAACTTTCCCATTCGCTCTTGACTCATAAATCCTTTTAGTCAGTCTACTTTAACCCTCTACGTGCCCAAACCATCTAAGCATGCCTTTCTCAATTTTAATGACTACATCTTCTTTTATACCACAACATTCTTTGTAACAGACGGACCATTCAATTTGATTTATATTTATAGAGTCGTGATGTTTAGTTATTTTTTCCCAGAGAATGTAATTGCGTTCTTCGTATTTACGTAGTTTTTTAACTTGTCCAGTTTGCGGTGTGTAACGCGACACCGGTCTACCGCTTCCTTAAAACCCAATAGATTGGGTTACAGCCGCGCTTGTACGAGAGTGCGCGTAGTTTTCATTTGAAATCGAGTATGTTTTGATAGCTACTCGAAATTGGGATATCTTGTGACATAAATATATGCCTTTTGGGTGTCTTCGACTGCTTTCTTTACTTTGAGCGTGTATTCTTTACGACCGGTGTAAAGGAGCGAGTTCTTGCCTCGTTAGCATAGTTTAAGATAAAAAGTTAAGAAGTCTTAGACCACATATGTGCATACATTTATATTACAGTTTTCGTAACGCTCTCAAAGCGTGAGAGTGAATGAATTAAATAAAGCAAATAGACCTACCACTCCGATAACAGAAGAATTACACTTGGGAAAGTTGGAAGGGAAAGACCAAGGCAACCGTTCCTGATCAAATCCAAGACATTTTAAATAAGGGTCAGGTCAAGAGTACTTTAAACCGACGGACTTGTAAGAAAGGTTTAATGAGAATGAAACAAGCGAAAGAGATATGCAGGGATATGTGAAAATATGAAGGAACTGGTTTCTACCTATGGGAATGAGGCGTGATGCTTGTATGTAAGTCTGTTACATTATAACAATAGTTTCATATTATAAAGCATTATGTCTCTATATTGTATCTTGATACGTCGAATATAAGGATTAGATTTAAATAAAAAAAATGGGTGTTCCACAAGGATCAACACTTGGTCCTTTTTTGTTCTTAATATATATAAGTGATTTAGCATACCACGTGAGAGAAAAATGTGATATATTTGCTGAAGATACTTCCTTACTGTTCAAAGTAGATAATAACAATGACAATTATGATGATGTAAATGGTACCCTTTAACATGTCTCACTTAGGTTTTTAGTCGGCAAAGACTACTTGCGGACGTACTTGTATGAAAGGTTTAATGAGAATGAAAGAAGCGAAGCAGATATGCAAGGATCGTGACAAGTGGAAGGACGTGGTCTCTACCTACCCCGAAGGGAATGAGGCGTGATGCTATGTATGTATGTTCTTTTTTTTATGAAGAGAAACTTAGTATTGTCTGCCTTGGATGCTCTGGAACACTTGGTTCCCCACCACTTGGCTGTCATAGCTCATAGACTGAGTTAGTCGTGGATTCTTCACAGGACACGGTACGAAGGGAGCCTCGCAACCTTTTAGGTATTAAGACGTCCTATAATATCGTCATCAGTTGTACTTTGGAATTAACGTCTGAGAGAAAACTATATAATAGAATATAGTAGAAGTCTACTTTAATAGATAACTTTGGTGTTATTTAAGGACCCAGGTTCGATTCTGAGCTCCAGCTCCAGTTCGAGTCCTGGGTAGGCATTTTGTTTGCAAAATGGGCTTAAATGTTCTTTTGGATAACGCGAAACCTGCATAATATGTCGAGAGCAACTGGGATGTGCGCAGTCTCCCCTCTGTCCTATAGTGATGAGTGCCCAGCAGTGGGACGATAGTATACTATTTTCCTGACTTTTTCTAATCTATTGTAATAGTCATCGTTTTATTTCAGGTATCAAATTGGTTCAAAAATCGACGGCAGAGAGACAGACAGGCGGAACACAAAGACAGGTACGTATCTATTTCTAATCGACATAAAAACTGTATTTGTCTTACGATGGATGCGCCTTCACTACTTAAATTGCTGATATCTTCTAACATATCCATTTTAATGAAATGCTTTTAAGGGCAGTTTTGATCGATATGAAATATACAACGTATGTAATGTATTTAATTTCATTTGCAATAATACTGTATTGTATAAAATAGCTTTGTGAATAACACATATTTTTTGTAAGTTGTAGAAGATAAAATTGGTTGCTGTGGGTTATCCTTTACAGATAATATATATAATTGTAGACTTTTTTATGGATCTTTTTATGATATACAATTCCCTAGAACATTATTTTCATATATCTCGTAAGGTTTAGCTAGGCGTTTGCCATTTAAGCGAACAGAAATATGTTTGTTATGACCTCACAGAAATCTTTGAAATTTTCAGCTTTTCTGTACAATTATATTTATGTTTTATATATGTAACCCTTGTCCTTGAATTACTCTATATATTGCTAGATATTGCATTAAAACCCGTTAATTAGTTTAAAAGATCTAAGCGAAAAGGCAGCGGACGCATCACCTTTTATGATGAAATACTAACCTTATCGACATACTTTTGCATATCGTACTTTATTTTACCTCAATAGTTGAGAATTATTTGTAAAAAATAAAACTATAAGATTATAAACTACGTATAGATTGCTACTGCATATTTCTATGTAATAATAAATTGCTTTTAGTAAAGCAATAGGCGTTTTATTTATTATCTACTCAGGTGTGAGTTTGTTTAGCAATTACAGTATAACAATAGAGTTTTGTCACTCGTTACATTCCCAATCCCGTGGGAATGTCACAAAATCTATTCTCTGTAAGCGTCTACATCGGGAAAGTAGTGGAATAAATAATAAGCCCGCCTTTGGACGCTCCTATATTCATTATTTCATTCTAAGTTTTGTGTTCCCTGTGTATGTTTCTTACTTTAAATTATATAAAAAGCCTCTTATCTTAATATCGTATAAAATGTGTCGCTTCCGATGTCTTTTCGCTTAGATCTTTTAAACTAATCAACTGATTTTAATGCAGTTTCCAGCAATAGATAGAGTGATTCAAGAGCAAGCCTTATATGTATAATGCAAACATATTATAGAATAGAAAAGCCGAAAAATTCAAAGGTTATGACAAACATATTCCTATTAGCTTAAATGGCAATTGCTGGCCAAACCTTACGAGATAGATCAAAATAATGTACTACGTAATTGTATATCTTTTAAAGATAGATAAAAAAGTCTAAAATAGTATATATTTATCTCTAAACGATAACCCACAGTAACCGATTTTATCTTATACACAACAAAAAAATATGTGATATTTACCAAGCTATTTTATACTATACCGTATTATTATTTATTCAATTAAATACATCATATACGTTGTATATTTCATGTAGATCAAAACTGCTCCTGGCAGCATTTCATTAAAATGGATATCTTAGAAGATATCTAAGATTTAAGACAGCGGCTGGTATGTTTGGTGTATAAAATATTTAAACTTGTCAAACTGGGACTTGAACCCACGATCTTTAATCGCTAACATCAGGCATACATCATATATAGGGATATATTCAACCTACTATTTGCGAGGCTTCGTAATTTGATACAGTACATTGAAACCGATGTTATTATTCTAAAATATACCTTATTTATTGTAGTTAGAATTCAATTTCCGTTACATTCAGAGAATTTCTATTTTACTGTAATAGATGGCTATTGTAGTATATAGAAAACTGGAACATACGAAAACACTATGTATTTTTGAATTAATAAACTTAAAAATTTCCTTCGTTTAGAGTTCGTCCCTGTGATTTAGTTGAGAACAAATAGTTGTTCCATATTTAAACAGTGTAAAATACTGTTTTTGCAGCAAAAAATAGAAAAATTATGCCCTTTAAATTAACGGTTGTCCATTTAAAATATTCCAATCACTCCTTAAATCAATTATCTTAAGGCGTGATCAAAATGTAACATGTAAACAACGGGAAAAAGGTTGTTTGTCTGTCGGTCATGCATAATTAACACTAATTTAGCTGCTTAATGGTTATGAATACGTAATTGTACATTTTGAAGTTGCTTACAGTTATTTGTTGATATTTCAAAGGAAGAAATGTATATGCGGGATTCTGTCCGCGTAAAATTAATCTTATGCTCAAATATATTCAAACTAATGACAAAATACGATGTCCTATCTACCAATACCCAGATTCACGCTAAAATCCTTAAAATATTATAGTTGCGATCAGAAATTGTTGATAGTAATGAAAAAAAATTAAAAAGGCGTGCGCACAAAGTACATGTGTCAGAAGTGAAACTTCTTTGGCAAACTAATTAAGTCTTGTTGATATTTATACAAATCTAAAACTTTAGATTACCTAGACTTACTTAGGGAAAAAATAATCTATTGAAATTATTAATTAAATTTTGTGTTTTAATTGAAATTTTAGAAAAGAGAATTTAATGAAATATTTTTATTTTATATTTTATGAAAAATAGTATATTTTTCATAAAATATAATATATACCTAATCTTAAACGAATTAGCATTAAAAACGCTGCACATCTTCGTGACGCTAATCGCGCGTTTCATCCGTAAAATTATCAGTAATATGTTTTTAAGGGAAAGCGAAATGTTTTTACTGTATACCAAGCTTTTTTTTCATATTTACTCAACTTTTAAATCTTCCCTGGACCTCCACCAATAATTCAAAACCAAAATTAGCCAAGCTGTCGAGTTTTGGCGATTGATTAAAATATTTTAAAACTTTAGAGAAAAAAAAACAGCTAAATGAAAAACCTTGCTCTTAGAAGGATTATTTGAACGATAAAAAAGAGATTGAGTGGATGGGGTGCTCTAAATTAAATATAACAAATTATAATGACATTGTAATAATGATGATAAAAGGTGACACGCCTTACCGTTACCCAGTTGAGTTACTTGTGGGCTCTTCTTACAACAGGGCGCGAAGGAACCTTAGTCCAGTCGTACATTGAAAGTGATGATTCAAAAGTGCTGTAAAAGCCAATTTAAATAATGAATGTTTGAATTTGAATTAAAAAACATCAATATAATTATTGTATAGATAACAATATTTTTGACGTGAAACTTTAGGCGCTTCTGGGTAAATTTATTACGAATGAAACGCCTGATTAGAGTCACGAGAATGAGCAGCGTTTTTATGCTAATTCGTTTGAAGGTTAGGCAGTTTTAATATTTACAAATAACATGTGGCATTTTAATTTGCCACTCGTCGTTAATAAATATTAATTTTCGACATGTTTATTTTAATGGCAATTAAATTAATTAAATTCCTAATATGTCTTCATTTTTCCCTCTCTCTAAATCTCTACATCTAGTTTTACATTTGTATAAATATAAACAAGATTTTAAAATTGTTTTGCCAAAGAAGTTTCACTTCTGACATGTGTACTTTCTACGCACGCACTTTTTTATAGTTTTTGAGGTTGACATAGGTATAGACAAACCCTTGAATAAAACAAACACACTCATAAATATTATTTAAATTTATGACTATTCACGTCAACCAAAAATACCTTTTCCACAAAGTCGGGTACAGTTGAAAATAATTCAGTTATTTCCCTTATACAAACAAGACGAAAGTGTTTGCGATGCGCGAGCGAGACGCCGCTATATGTGCGAGTGAGATGGCTATATGTAACTTGACACCGCCACATCTGCGCTCTAAAAGCGACCAGGGTCGGACTCTACAATGTTATAAATTGTATTCATTTCTTCATACATATAACTTAGTACTTAATAATCATTATTGTCGTACTTCATTTGCGGAGAGCGTATTTTTATTGTTTAAATAATGATGCCATCAGGTAATTTGATCGGGCACATTGTTTATTCGTTGCCCGCAACCTTGTCTGCCTGGAATGTGGACTCACATATACAATTTAATAAGCAATAAATAACAATCACCTTAACCAAATGAAATATGTGTAAAACTGTATATACTACTTTAATTAAGCTAAAACTATACTAGGGACGGTGTTATTCACCCCGGTACCTCGGAGATCACGTTAAGACGACGGTCTTGCACTTGAACTCTCTCCGCGGGTGTCGGATGCCCTTCACATCCCACTATAAGAAGTGAGTGAGAGAGAGTGAAGGAATAAAGAGAGAAATATAAAAATCCTCTCTCCGATGTGTAAGGAGACGTGTGCCCAGCACTGAGAGGTTAATGGGCTGCTACTTACCTTTTTTCGTACTAGAATTATAAATGCGAAAGAAACTCTTCATTTTAATATAGTGTCAGACTGTTTTGGATGAATAGTGACGAACATCCAAAAAAGTAATTTTACTAAAGAGACGGTCTTTTTGAAAATCTCTAGCGAATTGAGTTTTTACAGTTTTAAAACTTTGAATTGTGTGTCACATGAATCATTCAAATCAGCAATATGTCCTTACGAAAATTAAGCTCACAGACACGAATATAAACTAATTATAACCATACAATGCCGTGGGCACCAGGAGGTAAATGGTTGGTTTTTTCTTGAAATTCTATATGTGGCATATAATTATAAATCTATTAAGATAGTTTAGCGAAGTGATAAGTTCAGAACGCTATTACGCAAGTAAATCTCGGAATGACCAGTCGATAGATGACATTATAATATCAAATATCATATAGTCAAGTGCTTGAGCATTTGGTACTCTTTGAATTTGGTAATTGGAAATAGAGCAATCATTTTTTGTGTTTATTTTTTTTAATTTAGAAAGTTTATTGCGCTTTCGTAGATTTAGAAAAGGCCTACGATCGAGTGGTGAGGAATGAGCTGTGGTCAACGTTATCTACGTATGGGGTGAGCGGTTGTCTGATCCAAGCATTGAAGTCTCTCTATGAGGGTTCTAGTGCCTGTGTCAGAATAAACGGAGCGTACACGGAGTGGTTTCCTGTCGAAAGAGGTGTTCGACAGGGATGTGTTGCGTCACCATGGCTGTTCAACCTTTTCATGGATAAATGTTTGACAGATTTAAAAGAAAGTATGTATGGGTTAAGAATGAATGAATTACTCATCAAATGTTTACTCTACGCTGATGATCAAGTAATACTTGCGTCATCCGCTAACGAGCTTCAGGAGATGCTAAATATTATGAATGAAGCTTTGAAAGGGAAAGGAATGAAAGTGAATGTAAACAAAACGAAAGTTATGCTTTTTGAACGAGATGAATCTATTATGAATGACAATATTTTGATAGATGGGGACCAAGTGGAAGAGGTGAAAGAATTTGTATACTTGGGATCTAAATTTACAGAAGATGGAGCATGTGAAGGTGATATTGAAAGGAGATTAAATGCAGGGAATATGGTGAATGGTGCTCTGCACGCCTTTATGATAGCCAGGTGGTGTCTCAAAGGGCTAGACTGGCAGTGCATGCTGGAGTGTTGGTGCCAACACTTATGTATGGTAGTGAAAGTTGGGTATGGCAGAAGAATCACAAAAGTAAAATAAATGCGGTAGAGATGAGAGCGTTGAGAAGCATGAGTGGATTAAAACTGAGTGACAGAGTGAGAAATAGTGTGATAAGAGAACGTTGTGGTATAAAAGAAGACGTAGTGACTAAAATTGAGAAAGGTATGCTTAGATGGTTTGGGCATGTAGAGAGAATGAATGAAAGGAGACTGACAAAAAGGATTTATGAGTCAAGAGTGAATGCGAAAGTTGGAAGGGGAAGACCAAGGCGAACGTTCCTGGACCAAATCCAGGACATTTTAAATAACGGCCAGGTCAAGAGTACTCTAAACCGACGAACTTGTATGAAAGGTTTAATGAGAATGAAAGAAGCGAAGGAGATATGCAAGGATCGTGGCAAGTGGAAGGATGTTGTCTCTGCCTACCCCTATGGGAATGAGGCGTGATGCTATGTATGTATGTATTTTTTGTGTAGTTTTCTGTACAGTTTAATACGACTGATAATTTAAATCTTCGTTCATGCGCCGTCAAGATGTTCGACATATGCACACCGAGGCTGATATTATACAAAATTAGCTTGAACACTAATGTAATTTCACTGATTTTTGCGTGGGTTTCGTCCCTATATGATGTTTAGACGTGTTATCCGCCCACTTGATCAATCTCTCCTTACGTATTTATATGACATCGTAATTTTAAACGAGCGTGTAAAAGCTATGTTCACTTATAAAGTTATCTCGTCCCTGTTCTTCGTGTCAAACGCCTATTATCCCCTATTTCCAATTCGTTCTACCATAAAGCATCAGGTAGTTACAGGTATTAAATATCTAAAGGACGGTACCATTGTTTCTTTTTTAAATCTCCTAATTTCTATCTTTTCGCTCGATGAACTGGAAGTATGCGCATGGTTGAACGCTTTGCCGACTTTCGATGGATTAAAAAAATAACACCGCGACCACCTTGGTTTTTCTTTTATAAATGCCATTATATTAACAATCAAGATGCATAAGGTAGAGAGCCGATATAGGGAGACATTTTATTAATAGTCGGTGTTTATTTTTGATTGAAATAAATCGAAAGCATCTCTTGAATGAATTGTATGTTATTCAACAAAAAATAAGATCTTTTTAATACCACAGTAAGATATTAAAAATTGTGAACATACTGGTTGTGCAAAGATGTGTCACAATCTTTGATAACGTTAAAATATGAAAAAATCCGTTATTTATCGAATCGAATTATCTTGTAATAACATTAGTGATCTGCAGTTATATATAAATTATAATTGTATATGAATTGTAATCGATTATGTATTGTCAGCAATATTATATTAAATAGTGAAGTCAGTAATATTACATTAATAATTTCAAATCTGAAGTATTAAAAGAAAACTATGTAATTAAAATAGATCTATTATGAATTGCTCTTATCTAAATAAAATCCTTGAAATTTATGTTATAATGTAAAGAAAGTAATACCCATCTAAGTTTCTGTGGGTTCGTCTCAGGAGAGAGTGCGAATAAACCCTCGTAACTATATACTTTCAGTGGTACTTTAATTTTATCAGCAGTTAAACGGAAATAAGACGTGGAAAATCTATATTTGCAACTTGTATAAAGAATTTGTTATTATTCTCGCTTGCTGGCTTTACTCGACCAAACGTTACATAGTCAAGCGTTGCAACTCAGTCTCTTTCAATACAGAATAAAATAATAAATGCAAAAAAAAGCAGCACAAAAAAATGTTAAATTGGAAAATTAAATACGTTCCTGACCTATGACATAGATATTCCGTATGGTCTCTCTAGATAGACTAAACTATATGCTCTTTTAATAGCATTAGTAATTTACCTTCATGTAACCTGTTCCTAGTATTCACCCACAAGACCTAAACCCTAAACATATGCGTCATCACGTTTTATTACTGATGTATAAAGTTGAAGATTTCTTTAAGTATTCGATAGCCTATTTATCAAGAAAGGCTATGGGCTATTTATCATTATATATCATCATGTTACGACTAATAGGAGCAAAGTATAAAAAAGTATTTCTCTTGAGAGCTTTTGTTGCATACGCTACGTAAACGATTAAAGTTACGCGACAATCATGTATGATGGAATTGTTCCTCTTTAAAAGTTGTAATAAATAGTCCACAATAGCATATGTCTATCTATTAAGGTTGACTCACTATAACCTATTTTATTGTAACCAAATTTCTCGTTTCCTCACCCATAGATGAATCAAAGTTGCGATTTCGCTTTTGTAGATTTATTACTCGTGTCTTTAAGATATTTACTTTTCTGCCTATGCAAATGTGATATGATATATCTGTGCTAAAATCTGTCAGTGCTTAACATAAACACACTAAGTATATGATATTGTAATGATGTAATAAAAAAAAATCCCTGATCGGTTGAAAGATTTCATGTAGAATTTACTGATATGATTAATGAATAAATATGTAAACTTTAGAAACGATTTGTCTCTCAATTTAAGCTATATTTTCGTAAATAAAATAGGTTAAAAATGTCAAAACGGAACATGATAGCTGCTCTGACGCAATAGTGAAAGCAAGTACTCTTTTATTTCTTTGTTATGGTGTGGACTACAAGGAGGCTTCGGCCGTTGTTACCACCCTTTTTGACAAAGACGTACTGCATAACGCTAAAATACATACCGTTACGTTGCTGTATAGAGATCACTAAGAGTTAAATTCTCTCTCTCGCAATACAAGTGAAATACATAATTTTAATACAAAAGATAAAAATAACCTTGTAATCCTATATTTTAGAGTGAAGAAGGTTCAGAAATAATTTGTCGGGTTGAGCAAACGCATTTTTAATAAGATACCGCAATCAGGCCTCCGCAAAGTTTTAAGAAATATGTCAAAAAACATACTTTTACAAAAGGCAAATTATAATGTTGAAGATTATTTAAGCGATAGAAATGTTTAGACTTGATTCCAGTTGCACACAGAAGCAATATATTACACATTGTAACCTACACAACTATCTCTAAAAGAGTAACCGTTGAGTTTCTTGCCGGCTTCTTCTCAACGGATTCAACTTTCCGAACCGGTGATAAAGAATATTTTGATTTTGACTTCTTACTAGTTTTGCGCACTGCCATCTTAATCTGTATCATCATATACCCTTACATGAGATGAATGCTTGATAGCTTACATGTAATAGTGGCTACCAAGGATTCGATCACGCGATTTCTTTACCAAGTTTCAACTTGTCTAACCACTAGGTTATAATGGTTAATTTTCTCGATGTTTACATCATAAACATCGAGGGAAATAATAGCGTAGAAGCCCCGGTGTCGTATTACGGTCAATACGGGCATAAAATAAAATGGGTAGTCTTGTTCAATCAAGCCGAAGCACAAAATGACGTATCTGTGTCGACAGCCCGCCCCTAGCTCTGTGGTAACATGATACTGCGGCTGCGGCGGCCATGCTGCTTTTGTTTTTTTTTATTTCCCAACGCTAGGCCACGGCCGTGGATAGAGAGCTTTTTATCAACATTAAAAAAGTATAATTTAATATCTGTTATATTTTAGGATCATACTAAATAATATTTTTGCAGACTTTTATGTACGTTAGCTGAGGAATATTTTTCAACTATGTTAGTCTCAACTTGGGTTATTGAATTGCGTACAGTACAGAACTGAGTTAAATATGGTTTAAGACATTTATTTCCATAAAGAATATGATATTCACTTACTCGGAAACTTAGGGTTAATATATAATAAAAATTACTGCACTTTCGAAGGTACATTTTTGTAAACAATCTTATTACTAATTAAAAGAAAAAGAAAATATTACATTTTAGAGGTGAACAAATAATAAAAACACAAGGTAATTAATATACAGTAAAACAAAATAAATAAAAACAAGGTTATAGGTGTAAAATATTGATGCTATACTACCGAGGAAGTATATTTGCCCGAAGTTGGGAAGTTGGCGGTGTGATCCACCCCCGTGCCTCGGAGAGCACGTTAAACCGTCGGTCCTGCGCCTGATCTCTCTCCGATCGTATCGGATTCCCGTCACATCGGACTTTGAGAGTGAAGGAATAAAGAGTGCACTTGTGTACTATGCCTGCCAATCCGCAGTGGAGCAGCGTGGTGGGTCTATGCTCTAAAAACTCTCACTCCTCAGAGCGAGGAGGTCTGTGCCCAGCAGTGGGACGTTAATGGGCTGCTACTTACTTACTTATTGATGCTATGCTATGAAATTTATTTTATTACTTTACTTTGTAATATTTTTTTTGCTATGATTGGTAAATTTATAAAGCATTTCATACGGTTTTAGACAGTTGAGCTTTATGAGCTCACACCATATCAAATCATTTATAAAGAAAGACAACTCAAAAATTAGTGCTAATTTTTAAAAAGAATCCATTTATCTGCCACAAGGCCATTGTGGCTTAATTTCGCTCGGATCTTTATATATCCTAAAGTTGATAAATAGCATTAAGTAAATAGTGGCAAATTAACGTTCAACTACATAGCACCGGTAATAGGATAGACTGTTTTAAAGAGCATTTCTTCACCACGCTGCTCCATTGCGGTGGGGCATTGCATTCCCATTGCAGGGTAATAAGACAGAGGGTCTTATTACCCTGCTCCACATATTCCACGATTGCTCCTTGGATGATGCAGACTTCCACACGAAATTCTTCTATACCGAAAAACACAATGATTTATTTTAAACTACAATTAGTCATATAAGTAACTTTAAGAATCCATGTCTCTATACATTATTATATAATATGGACTAATATCTTGTTTTTTTCATTTCAGTGGTGGTAACGGTGATAAACAACTGGATTCTTCAACGGATGACGACAGCGACGCTCCTCATGCTGCTCCCACGCATGCACCCCCTCTATATCCTCTATACGAGCACCCCCTAGCACACCTGCAGTACCACCATTCGTGACAATTCTAGTATTTCATATAAATTTTAATTCTATTTATAATATTACAATGAAACATCACGAAATAATTTATCAGTGTTTCTCAACCTGTGTTTAACAAACCCCAGGGGTGAAACAGGTAAATCAAAATATATATAGAAGTGATACTTGATATTTGTAGTTACATAATAGTCAGTGTATCAAAGTGTTGTCTGAATATTATTTTCTTTCTAACTTATATACAGAGAAAACATTGCTTCCTGTATAAATGCCTCTTCGGACGTTTAATTATATACAATTATATTACAAGTAATTTGTTCAATCAATCTGTTATAGTCACTTTCTCAATATCACAATATTTAATTAGAATACTGTTCTCGCGATCCAAGATTGTCTTCACCAACTGAGAACCAGTCTGTGTATTAAAAAAAGTTATAGAGCAAAACGAAAAAAAATTATAGAAGTTTTCTTACTTTTTTTGCTTATAACTTCTTTAATTTTAAATTTAGGGCAAAAAGTAATATGGACATATTTGTAGGCAAAACGATTTGCTACAAATTATGTCTATACGATTTTTTTGTAGGACCCATAGTTTCCGAGATATCGTGAAAGAAGGGTTTGCATCCCTTTTTCCAAAATGGCGGCCGGGGGTTAAGGGCTGCAACCCCACAAATTTGGGGTTAGGCTTCTATTGACCCCCCCACACGTCCCAAAAATAAAATTTCAACGTTTCAATAGACTAAATATGAAATTTTTAAGATTATTAACCACATTATTTTATTATGTCAATGTAAATAAATGTATCAAAATAATCAAAATGTTTGGTATCACATATTTAAGAACATCAAACAACTTATCGTTACCTAATGATTTACATTAAAGTACTTGACTTTGGTCTTTGGACCTTCTTTATCAGAATTAGATTGTTTAATTTAAATGATTCCTTTTTTTATTATTCAGTTTTATTAGTGTTTCCAAGCAATTATAATATCATTTCATATAGATTAATAAATAAATAATAGGGGTAGCATGGCTTCAACTGATAATATAGACTTCAGAATAAAGTTGATACAATGTTTTAACTTATACACTTGTACCATACTATACTTTTGGTACCTTATTATTTAAAAACATTCATGAATATGGCATATGATATCAAAAAGATATAATATCTTTAGAGTCAGCGTTAATTCCACACAGTTATTTTAAGACATATAGTATACAGCCCTTTACTACATTTATTTTGAGCTAGACCTTAAAATGAATAAACTGTTTAGCTATAGTTTATTTCAATTCAAATTTGGTATTCATTCAAGTTGTGATTATACTTCTCCAAGATTTTAAAAGCGTAGTTTTCTCGGATACCCCAATAGATATGAAAGATTAGATGGTACCACATTATCCTTATTAATAAACTTTTTATAAAATTTTGGGAGTGGAATCAAAGGGCAATGGATGATTACATTTCTGTTCTATTTCATTAAAACTGCATTGAGTTAAGAGAAAATGATATTTTGTTAATATATTGTGATGAGTGCACTGAATTCTTTATAATAAACACATAAAATTATTCAATTCAGTATTTTTTTTTTTGTATTAATTCTGTTAATCTAGAATATATTCAATAAGTTAAGTTTGTTATCAATAAAAATTGTTTGATAAGTAAAATAGACACTATTTGTAAATAATAATTTAATAACTGATTATTCCTATGATATGTATTTATATATTAAATGTGTAAGGTTATAAAAAGTTACTATTTAAGGACTGGATAATTAGATTAAATTGTGTTAAGCAAAAATATATTAATATAAGATTGGGTGAGCTGTGTTTATATTAAATTAGTTTATTGATTTTAGGTAGTTTAATGTAGGAAATCTTAAGTATAAAAGATAATTTTTAGGTGTTATTTATTCAAACTAAATCCTCAATTGAATTAGATGCTTTACAATTGTAGTCAAAATGTAAAATGTTATTAAATACTTTTTTTTTATTATAACTGTTATTTTAATAAAATAAAATGACATTCTAAGTTTTTTCATCACTTTGTAGTTTAAAATTGATATTGTGACTGTTTATTTGAAACAAGATACAAACTTAAAATCTAGTGATTTTTACACCCATACCTCGCTTTACGGCCTAAAACCGTTCCACGGTACGTGGCCGTAAAGCGAAACACTATTGGAGGCAATTATTGCAAACAAAAACACATACATAACCTAAAAGTGCTCGCGTACAAAGTACACATGTCAGAAGTGAAACTTCTTTGGCAAACTAATTTTTAAGTCTTGTTTATTTGTCAAATGTAATTGTCATTAAAATAATAAAAGTATCGAAAATCAATACAAATAATTTATTGATATCATGTGTTATTTATAAATATTAAAACTACCTAACTTTATAACGTATTATCATAAAAATGCTGCACATTTTCGTGACGCTAATCATGCGTTTCATCCGTAAAAATGTTTACCTTCGTGCGCCTTGAGAAGTTTCACTTCTAAATGAAAGCGAATGTCTAAATTTCAATCGTGAACTTGTTTCGATTTAGACCAGTTTTTATAATAAGTCCCAATATTACTATTTAATACTATGACTATATCATCACGTACAATCAGGTGAGATTACAATCTATCAATAAACTATTCTGAATGATATGTCTTAGTAATCACTTATTTAGTTTTAGTTTTGTGTAATAATGTAATTTATTTAGTTATTTGTAGTAAATGCAGCGAGAGTAACAACGGCCTATTTACATTGTAAATTTTAAAATTTTATAGCCTCGGTTAGTTCCCTTCCCCATGACAAATACGTTCATAGTGAGCGTCTACATCGCGAAATGTAGTCGACTTAATATTATCCGAGATCTCGTAGTGAGTGAGTGAGTGGTTTATATATACTGGTACGCTTAATTACCATTACCATGAAAGACGCATTCTTAGTGAGCGTCTACATCGCGAGATACAGTAGAGCTAATAGTTTCCGAGATCTCGTAATTAGGTAATGAGTAGCTAATACACACTGGTACGCTTAGCTCCCATTGCCATGATAAATCCGTTCGTAGTGAGCGTATACATCGCCAGATACAATCGAGCTAATACTTTCCCAGATCTCGTGGTGACTGAATGCCTTTTATATACTGGTTGGCTCAGTTATCCTGTCCATGACAGATCCATTCGTTCTTAGTGAGCGTTTCCATCACGAGATACAGTCTAGCTTATATATTACTAGTTCTTTCCCGCGATGTCACTCATAATTACCGATGGCATGGAAACGAAAGAATCCGTTCTAATTAAGCGTCTACATTACGAAACAGGTTATTTTAATAGATTTCACGTAAATCGGGTGAATAGTTGAAGAAATCTAGTGATGACTTAGTGATATTGTTCTTTGATTGATATTGTTCTTGTCAAATTCTCAGAATGAGATAAAAGCGAGCACGTCAAGCCGTCTGCTAAGTCTGATCTCTCTCTCCGCAAGTGGCTATATCTCCTGCATGAGATTGGGTGTCGTAGCCATCACAAATATCAACTTATGAAACGTTTTACGATGTCTACAGAAAGGATTATATATATCTACTAGCAGACCAGACAGACTTCTTTCTGTCAAAAAGATTTGGAATGTGGCAGCTTTCATTTTACAAATACTAAACAAAACGCAATCGATTAAATGACACACAGAATCTTTTTTGTTTTGAAACAAAAGATAGCATAAATGAATGCCATATTTACATGTCACAACCTTGTGGATGCGTGGGAGTGTGTGGGTAGATGCGTGGGTGGATGCGTGGGAGTGCGTGGGTGGATGCGTGGGAGGGAGTGTGGAGACGCGTTTATAAGCATTGAAGTGACGTTAGACATTTTGCCGGTCTTTGTGCGCTCGAGTTTTCTTACCAGAAACAAATTACTGTCCACATAAATTTGAAAAAAAAATGGTAAAGGGTTGATGGCATTCAAAAAATGAATAGCCTAAAACCTTCTACAATTAATTCCGCGTCGAATGGTCATGGTCTCATGCCGATCGGTCCAGTAGTTTTCAAGTTAATCGATAACAAATAAAAAAAAAAGTTATATATATATATAGATTGATCGATCATAGACTTAGGCCGTTGTTGTTCTCGCAGTCACTTGTAGACGTAGTGTCGTTATGTAGCAATAACATTTTCAGACAAACGTGTGTTGTTAACTGTTGTTTCATTTTAATACATCCCCTTTTATATAAACTAGTTATTCGTGACGGTTTCGCCCGCGTTGTTTGTGATCCCGTGGGGATATGGGCAACAATTATATGGAGGAAGAAACTAAAAAAATACCTTTGTCATTACGAAATTCTCATATATACTAGCTGTTTCCGAGTACTTCTGGATCCCGTGGGAATATGGAGACACTCCTTTCTGTGAGTCTATAAAAATCTTAATATATGCTAGTTTTTGGGAGACTGCTTCCAAAAACGAAGACATACGATAGTACAAATGACGCCTTTGTACGGAAATCTCTCCTGATTATAAATATTCATATTTTTAAAACGTTTTATTTGCATTATTTACGCACCGTCATGTTAGTACAGCTAAATGAAACAATAGTTTCATAAAAAATAAATTACCTTACTAAAAAAAACCAGCAAAGATACAATCAGCTGATGCTCGGCTCAACGAACGCACGCGGCCGGCACCGGTTTGAGTGTGTCAGAAATGACTAAATTGAGCGAAAGTGCGGGTGCGTTTCACAAATGACAATTGAGCGAAAGTGCGTGGACCCGTGATTTCCAGGACGTAGCGGGTTTTTAATTTCTTTCTCTCTCCGGTCGTGTTGGATTCCCGTCACATCGGACTATGAGAGTGGAGGAATAGAGAGTGCACTTGTGTTACTATACCTGCCAATCCGCAGTGGAGCAGCGTGGTGGGTCTATGTTCTAAAAACCCTCGCTTCTCGGAGTGAGGAGGCCTGTGCCCAGCAGTGGGATGGTAATGGGCTGCTACTTACTTTCGCGTTCAGTGACCCGAGCGTCAGCTGATTGCGTTTTATTTTTAAGCTTTTTTTATAGCAAATTAATGTATTTTTTTATAAAACTTTCGTTTCATTAAGCTGTACTAACACGATGGAGCGTAAATAATGCTAATAGAACGTTTTAAAATATGACTTTTTTAATCAGAATCGAGAATTTTTCCATCCTTATCCGTCATTAGTACAATCGCCCGTCTTCGTTTTCGGGAGCGGTGTCCTAACACCTTGTATAATTCTTATATGTCACTGTAGTTGAAGCGATTCATATTCGAGAAAAGGTTTACATTTACAATTCGATCCGACAAATAACGAATTAATCCATATCTCCACTGGAATGTGAACTACGCGGTTGACATCAACAGGAACAGGTATACATATAAATGTGGTGTATATTTTTAGAGTCGCTCACTAATTTTCATGTTAAGTAATACTATTCTCAGATTCTTCATTATTATATTACATACTTTGAATGACTTAAAACACAATACTATCGTTGTTACAAACTAAGAACTGTGACTAGGCGAATATTGCTTCATTTTCCTGTGCTACCTTTCTTATAACAAACGCCCCACTCAAAAATGATAAGCCCACCAATCACAGTCGTCGTGAAAACGACGACTAAACAGAGTTTAATAAATTTGAGTTAAACCGGATGTAGTACTGATATAATTACAAAGACCTCAGCATAATAAACAAATATAGCACTTTATACTGAACTAAAAGCTACTGAATGGTAACTAGCCAAGGCCGAAGCCTCCCACCAAGCCACAACTCAGGGATTCTAATAACGATGCGAGTATTCGCACCAGTAGCAGTAAAGGCGTCAAACATATAAATAAAAGTGCGTGCGTACAAAATACACATTTCAGAAGTGAAACTTCTTTGGCAAACTAATTTTTAAGTCTTGTTTATATTTATACAAATCTGAAACTTTACATTTCCAAGACTTAAGGGAGGGAAAAATTGACGAAAATTAATTAAATTTCGTTTTTAAAATTAAATAAAGATAATTTATGCAATATTTCCATTTTGTAAAGACGAGTGGCGAATTAATTAAAACTACGTAACCTTCAAACGAATTAGCATAAAAAACGCTGCACATCTTCGTGACGCTAATAACGAGTTTTATCCGTATGAAAAATTACCCTCTTGCGTCTAATGAAGTTTCATTTCTAAACTGTGTCTAAAGCAATAACTACGGAGTTTCTTTCCGGTTTTCTCTCAGTAAAATCAACATTACAAACCAATGTCGATATACAAGACTTATTGAACCTAAAAGAATTGATATTAAAGAACGATTCTTTACGAAATTACAGACAGAGTTACATTATGTAATAAAAGAAAGTTTTCCATCTGTCAGTTTGTCGGGACAAACTCAAACTACTGAACTGATTTTCATATTGTTTTCACTAATAAGTGATTTATGGGGAAGGTTTACGTATACAATTTGTCAAGGTTTTGTGTTAACTAATCACTTAGAGGTATATCAAAACAATTCATAATGGGATATTCCTCTAATATAGATCTATAAATAAGTTCAAAGTTCCATAAGGCTATCTTTTAATGATAACTCACTATATCTTTTAAAAGTATGGTCACGTACGTTAATTGACAACTTAAATACGATAAGCGTTTAGAAGACTGCATTTTCTCTGAACGTTATAGGCTTATATTACTTTCTCAAAAAAATAGGGATCCCTAAGAAAAATGCATTAATGTAACCCAAGCCAAAAAAATGTTCTACAATATTATAGAACGTATTAATATCTGTAAAAAAGTCCACGATATCATATGTCTAACTACTGTAGTTAAGGTACTATAACTACTTTATTATATTTTAAAAGTCGATAAAAATGCCGAGATTAATCAAACCATATTATTCATCGTCGTCGTCGTCGCTTCAACCGATGGACGTCCACTGCTGGACATAGGTCTCACGTAATGACGTCCACAAGGCCCGATCTTTCGCCGCCTGGTTCCAGCGGCTGCCGGCGACCCTCTTTATGTCGTCAATCTACCTTGTGCCACTCCAGCCAACGTCCATCGGTCCTTCGGACTACGAGTATGTGTCCCGCCCATTGCCATTTCAGGTTCGCGATTCTTAGGGCTATGTCGGTGACTCTGGTTTTACTACGGATCTGTTCATTTCTGATTCGATTACGTAGAGAAACTCCGAGCATGGCCCTCTCCATCGCACCCTGAGTGACTCTGAGCTTCCGCATGGGGCCCATAGTCAGCGACCACGTCTCAGAACCGTAGGTCATCACTGCCAAGACGCACTGTTCGAAGACTTTGGTCTTCAGGCATTTAGGAATATCGGTTGACCTCCTTCTCGAAATTGGACCTACCTAGCTGGACTATACGCTGTGTGTTCAAAAAGTATCGCGAATTTTGTGTTTTTTCAAAAATTATTTATTTATTCATGAATATCTATTTTGTCCCCTTCAAAGTAATCCCCATGAGATATTATACACTTGTGCCAACGGTTTTTCCAATCTTCGAAGCACTTCAAAAAATCATTTTTTTTTATCTTGTTCAGCTCCTCCTTCGATGCCGTCTTTATCTCGTCAAGAGAAGAGTAACGTCGTCCTTTCATGGGCCTCTTCAGTTTAGGGAACAAGAAAAAGTCACAGGGGGCCAGATCTGGGGAATACGGTGGCTGCGGCATCATTAGTGTGTTGTTTTTGGCCAAAAAGTCGCGCACAAGCAACGATGTGTGAGCAGGGGCGTTATCGTGGTGCAAAAGCCAATTTTTGTTCTTCCACAAATCCGGGCGTTTCTGGCGGATTGCTTCGCGCAAATTGCGCATAACTTGCAGGTAATATTCCTTATTGACCGTTCTTCCCTGTGGCAAGAACTCATGATGCACCACGCCCCTGCAATCAAAGAAAACTGTCAGCAAAACTTTCACATTCGATCGAACTTGGCGCGCTTTTTTCGGTCTTGGTTCGTGCGGCAGCTTCCATTGAGATGATTGAGCTTTGGTTTCCACGTCATAACCATAAACCCACGATTCGTCACCAGTTATGACCCTCTGGAGCAAATTTGGGTCGTCGCGGACAGAGTTTAACATCTCATTAGCAATGTTCATGCGATGCTGTTTTTGGTCACAATTGAGCAATTTTGGTACGAATTTCGCGGCGACCCGTCTCATGCCCAAATCATTGATAAAAATCGAATGGCACGAGCCAATCGATATGTTTAGGTCCTCAGCAACTTCTCTAACGGTGATTCGACGATTGGCCAATACCATTTTCTCCACTTCATTAATTTTTTCGTCTGTTGTTGAAGTGCTCGGGCGTCCGGCACGCTCTTCGTCGTTCACATCTTCTCGGCCTTCTGAGAACATTTTGTACCACCGATAAACGTTGCTTCGGTCCAAGGTAGCTTCTCCGTATGCCACAGTCAACATTCGGAATGCATCCGCGCACTTAATTTCGTTTTTCACACAAAATTTGATACAGGTTCTTTGATCCATTTTTTTGAATAGGTAAAAATCGAAGACGATCCAAAACACGTGCAAGCAAAGCAGCTGTCAACAATTAAATGAACATTCAAAATGGCCGAGCTTGTCGGCATAAGTGAGAGACATGAGTACCAACATAACGCCACAAAAAATTCGAAATTCGAATGTACGTAACCCGCGAAAATTCAAAATTCGTGATACTTTTTGAACACACCTTATGTCCATTATTATTCGTTTTCATACCTCTGTATCAATATTTACCCTATTATGTGATATTTTATTAAAGACTGCCTCATTAGTCTAGTGGTTAGCATGTTCGATTAGTACTGTAGGGCGTGTACTGTAGGAATTTCGAGTCCCGGGTCAGGTCTCTTCAAAAGTTGATATTGAGTTTTCTATTAAGATTTTCTCAATATTTTTCCGGAATAGGGATGTTGGCGGTGTGCTCCTCCCCCGACCCTCTTGGAGAATGTTAAACCGTCGATCCTGCGCCTGATCCCTCTCTGATCGTGTAGAATTCCCGTCATAATCGGATTATGAGTGCGTAGTAATAGAGAATGCACTTGTGTATTATGCCTGCCAGTGGAGCAGCGTGGTGGCTCTATGCTCTAAAAGCTCTCTCTCGTATAAGTGAGGCCTGTGCCTAGCAGTGGGACGTTAATGAGCTGCTAGTTACATTACTTTATTAAAGACCGTTTCAATACCTGTAAAATACTTTTTAAATTATTAAAATCGGACATTCTATTCAAAAGATATAACGAATTTAAAAATGTCAGTCTAAAGAGAATAACGTGTCCCGACTCGACCTCAAATGTAATATAGGGAAGTCCTGAGACAAAAAAGTATTACAAATAAATCTCTTCTATAATATTACCAGTGGAATGTTTTTTCGGTAGCATTTTTATTGATTTAAGCAAAATGTTTTCGAATAAGGAATATTCCTTTTGGAATCCAAACTCCGAGTCTCTACGTCTTATGGTTCCAGTAACGTGATAAGTCAATAATTAACACCCCCGCAACCCCCTTGCGGGTGGTATTTCGTAAAACCCATTCTTAGCTCACTTCTACTCATCAAAAGGAATAATCCTTCCAAATTTCAAGTCTCTACGCCTTATAGTTCGGGAAATTCCGGAAGACATTTTCGTCCAATATCCCTCAGTGCCTGAAGACTAAAGTCTTCGAGCAGCGCGTGTTTCCAGTGCTTACCTACGGATGGGAAACGTGGTCGCTGACTATGGGCCTCATTAGAAAGCTGAGAGTCACTCAGCGTGCGATGGAGAGGGCTATGCTCGGAGTTTCTCTACGCGATCAAATCAGAAATGATGAGATCCGTAGCAGAAGCAGAGTTACCGACATAGCCCTACGAATCACGAACCTGAAGTGGCAATGAGCGGGGCACATAGTCCGAAGGACCGATGGATGTTGGAGCCCGAAGGTGCTGGAGTGGCACAAGGTAGACTGACGACATAAAGAGGGTCGCCGGCAGCCGCTTGAGCCAGGCGGCGCTAGATCTGGACGTCATTACGTGAGACCTATGTCCAGCACTGGACGTCTATCGGTTGAAACGACGAGTGAAGACTTAAAGTGCCAGAGAAATCGTGATGAGTCAATAGATACCTGGATATCTCTTTTATATATACGAATATTATGCATTTTAATCTTTTGTTTTTATTTATAACAATCAACCTACAAATTACTGGACCAATTTAAAAAACTCTTTCAATACCTGTTGAGTATTTTTAAATTGACCAATGTCGGATATTCTACATTGATGATGTTACGAATTTAATAATGTATTAGTTACCTATATATTTGTTGTAAAGTAAAATCTGTTTATTGATTAGATTAAAATGTAAGTGACATAAAACTTAGTAGACTTTCAAAAACATGAGGGTATATTATATTATACTGTCCGTGCGAAGCCTGGGTAGGTCATTAGTTTATGTATAAAGCATTTGAGCAAAAAATAACGCTGGTAAAAACAAACGTGTAATATAATATTGTTTTGTAGGTTGCAATTTAGCATTATACACTCTGCACGCGTTTTCAAACCTTGCAGAAATATACAAAATACAATGTAACAATGTACATATAAGTAGACAATTTAATGTTTTATATAAACTAGCTAAATCCTTAATTGCTTCTGTAAATTTCAAACAAATTTGAAAGCCATACCTATAGTTTAGGACAGTGTTTCCCAACCTTATTTTTTATATTTTTTTATTTATCTTTATTATTTATTTATACACTTTATTGCACATCTACAATAATAATATAAAATGAAATAAACTTAAATATAAAAGAAATAAAAGTACAACAGGCGGTCTTATCGCTAAATAGCGATTTCTTCCAGACAACCTTGGGTTAAAAAAGCTATAAGTAATATAGGAGGTAGACAATAAAATAACCCTACATACTAGTATCCACATTCTAATACATGTGTAACAATAAATATATTAATATATATAATATTATAACATAGATACATAGATTTCAAAAATGTGTACATACATATATATTGTCGTCAAGTTTTATGATCGTATAGTCTAAGAGATAGTGTTCCTTTAATATTTTTTTAAATATCGGTAGTGATTTGGCCTCCTGGATTATTAAAATGCACTTGTCCCAATTTACTGTTTAGTAACATAAAAAACAAAAAACAAATACAGGAAACATACATAAAAAACAAAACTTAAATTAAAATCAATAATAATAATAAATAAATCTAAGGGTATAAGGCTTTGACGATGAGTCAAGTTGGAGAGCAGTGACGTCCTTCTGCGAGGCTTAAATTTTAAATTAGAATTACAATCAAAATTAAATCTAATAATAATAAAAATACTAAATAAATCTAAGGGTATAAGGCTTTGGCGATGAGTCAAGTTGGAGAGCAGTGCGAGGCTGTCATCTTGTAGAAGGAGTCACTAAACAGGCAAAGGGAGGTTATGGCAGACGCTACTCCCTCTCGCCGGAAGAGGGGGGGCGCTAGAAGGCGCAATTTTGCTCGCCTGCTCTCCCTTAACTAAACTAAACCCTTAAGTCGGATTCATCCGGGGCGCCAGAGCTGAATGCGTCAGCGAACATCTGGACCCCAACACCTGGATGAAGAGGGTTCCGCTGGGTTTTAGTGGGTATCCTGGTACGACCAGCGACTCCCACACTCCCGGATGTTTACACTTCATCACGCGTGCATAAAGCATTTCCCAGCATTTGATTTGATTTGATTTGATTATTATAACCTTTAAAAATTGATTTGTTCTTTTATGAATTATAAATAATAAATTTTAGGAAGAAATCACAATGAAATTGTTATCAAAACATTCAAGACATAATGGAAAACTGAAATTCAAATTCAAAACTATTTTAATATTGATTTTTCTATTAACTATCAAATTGCCTGGATTAACTGCTCACTTTTTTTTTCCAGCATGAACGCATTCTGCTTTCTGCTGTTCTTAAAAGGCACTTGTCCCAGTTTACATTTTAAACCAACATACATACATACATCATAGCATCACGCCTCATTCCCATAGGGGTAGGCAGAGACAACATCCTTCGACTTGCCACGATCCATGCATATCTCCTTCGCTTCTTTCATTCTCATTACACCTTTCACACAAGTTCGTCGGTTTAGAGTACTCTTGACCTGGCCGTTATTTAAAATGTCCTGGATTTGGTCCAGAAACGTTCGCCTCGGGCTGCCCCTTCCAACTTTCGCATTTACTCTTGACTCATAAATCCTTTTTGTCAGTCTCCTTTCATTCATTCTCTCTACATGCCCAAACCATCTAAGCATACCTTTTTAAACCAACAAGTAAATAAAATGTAACAATGTAAAATGTAACTGCTTGAGTGACCTCAACTATAACTATTATCACTTTTTTTTTGTTTAATTAATTATGGTGTTGCTATCACCGCTGTTCATGTCACATTTTATTATTTCCCTTTATTTCTGTCTGTATTTTTACTTTCTAAAACCAGAAACGTTGGCTGGTAGATAAATCAAAATCAAAATTAAATATAATAATAATAAAAATAGTAAATAAACGTAAGGCTTGTAATTTTCGTAATTGTACAAATTTATACTGCCTCATTGGTCTAGTGGTTAGCATGTTCGACTACAGACATGAGGTCCTGGGTTCGAGTCCCAGGTCGGGCCAATTCAAAATCGATATTGAGTTTTCTATTAAGATTTTCTCAATATTTGCCCGAAGTTGGGAAGTTGGCGGTGTGATCCACCCCCGTGCCTCGGAGAGCACGTTAAGCCGTCGGTCCTGCGCCTGATCTCTCTCCGGTCGTGTCGGATTTCCGTCACACCGGACTATGAGAGTGAAGGAATAGAGAGTGCACTTGTGTACTATGCCTGCCAATCCGCAGTGGAGCAGCGTGGTGGGTCTATGCTCTAAAAACCCTCTCTCATATGAGGGAGGAGGCCTGTGCCCAGCAATGGGACGTTAATGGGCTGCTACTTACTTTTTTTACTTTATATGTTATTTTTGTCATGATGAACTGCAAGCAAATGGTTAAGAATGAAGGTCCTCGGACACTCCAAACACAGATTGAGGATAGTATTCTGAGGGTCACGAATGCGAGTCCAAAATGACGCGATTCGAGATCTTATAATCGCGAAGTAGTCCAGAACTCTGGCGTCGGCAAACATACCCGAAGAACTGCAGTATCTCGGTCGTCGTCGTCGTCGTCGCTTCAACCGATAGACGTCCACTGCTGGACATAGGTCTCACGTAATGACGTCCACAAGGCCCGATCTTGCGCCGCCTGGCTCCAGCGGCTACCGGCGACCCTCTTTATGTCGTCGGTCCACCTTGTGGGGGGTCTCCCTACACTGCGCCGTCCGGTGCGGGGTCGCCACTCCAGCACCTTTGGCCCCCAACGTCCATCGGTCCTTCGGACTATGTGCCCCGCC
>JACTOM010000916.1:1915522-1932531 GCA_015832385.1 Elymnias hypermnestra | reverse complement strand
TAGTACACAAGTGCACTCTCTATTCCTTCACTCTCATAGTCCGATGTGACGGGAATCCGACACGACCGGAGAGAGATCAGGCGCAGGACCGACGGCTTAACGTGCTCTCCGAGGCACGGGGGTGGAGCACACCGCCAACTTCCCAACTTCGGGCAAATATTGAGAAAATCTTAATAGAAAACTCAATATTGGTTTTTGAATTGGCCCGACCCGGGACTCGAACCCAGGACCTCATGTCTGTAGTTTAACATGCTAACCACTAGACCAATGAGGCAGTTATATGGTATCTCGGTAGTCTCATCAAAATGTGGTATACGTTATTGTACAACACTCTGATGCCACTACGTGATGATAACATCGAACCATTACACAAATTAGGGCGCAGAAAACTCTTTTCATCAAACCTGTATACATTAATATCTACCACCATCGAACCAAAAGTTGGAACACACTTCTTTGAAGAATCAAGTGAGAATAAAGATACCTTTACTCACGATCAATGGTTGAATTTAAATTAGTCCAAGATCGAGTAACAATAGCTTTTTAGAGAATGAAAATCCCATTGTTTGTACTCGTAATTATAACGTTCTACATAAATGTTAAAGGATTATTAAAATTATTTTAACGAATTTGTAGAATACGTGGCTTTAACTATGATTGGATTGGTGTTGCTTCCTCATTACCAGGACTGCTTTTTGGCTTTTAGACATCCATTACGTGTCCGGTAATTTATTTCACACATAAGTCATCTAACTGGCTGTTTCTCGCTGATGAAGGCAGATAAGCCATCAATGTTAAGTCTGATGTGTGTTTAGGTACCACCAAGTCGAATGGTCTTCGTCATCGCCTACGACGATAAAGAAGGTGGTGGAAGTCCTGTATTTGCAGCTCTTGTGTGCTGGCTGACAAAGCTTTGGAACTGCGTAGGGGATTTGTCCACGTGGAATATGCTCTTCCCCAAATCCCAATCACGACGGACGAAGTCATATCTCATATACTATGGTTGAAGGTGTACGCAGAGATGTTAGAAATATATTTTCTAAACTGATATTAATAATAATTAAATTCAATAGAGTCAGTTACATAATTATTTCATTTTAGTATATTTTTTTCTTTTTAACAACGCAATATTCGCATTCCAGGCTAAAAATTATCTAATTCGTAATAAATTCTTTAAATTGTGATTATGTCATAATAATAGATTACGTTGAATGTCGTATCAGGTTATCGGTTATATCAAATATTAGTAAGTCATTACTGGAAAGCCCATTTATGGGCATAGGCCTCCTCCATCCGTTTCCAGGTCCGTCTATCTTTGACTAGTCAGCCGTCGTCGGTCGCGGGGGTAGCAGTGAAGCAGTTTTTCTGTCCAGCGGCCATCACTAGTTCTGGCTATATGCCCGGCCCAGCGCCATTTAAGGAGGCATGCTAGTTTTGCCGCGTCAGGATCAAAGAAGCATGGACTTCTTATTGGTCCATAAAACCTATTTTCATGTTCCGAATAAATGAAACAAATCAAAATATCTTTATTCAAGTAGGCATATAACAGCACTTTTGAATCGTCAAATAATATTTTTTTTCTTTTCTTTTCCAAACTCTAATTCTAATGTACGCCTGATGATGATACTCCAGAACGACTTAAAATCTAAAGTTATGAGGGTTCCTTCGCGTAGATCTGAGTCAGTTGGCTACAACAAACTCTGTCGGATATTTTGTTTATTTTAATATATTTCAATTCAAATAAGAGCAATTCGTTCACTCTCACGCGTTTCTATCATCTAAGTCATCTTGCAACTTATAATATGATTATTCGATCAACATTCTTTTAACAAAGACTTTGAATTTATTAATTGACATCTGTAGAACGTCTTATGGGAGTTTATTATAGAAACGTATACAGTTACCCTTAAATAAGTTGTTAACCTTATGCAGCCTATTAGAATTTACAACAAGTTTGTTTCTGTTTCGCAAGTTATATGATACACATTCACTCTTTTTATTAAAAGAGTCAATGTTTTTGTGTACTTACAACAAGTTTTCTAATATGTATACGCAGTGAACTGTCATTATGTTAAACTAAAAAAGAAAGCAATGGACTCTATAGTAACACCAACACTGCTGTATGGTTGCCAGACCCAGAGAGCAATGGAAAGGAGCATGCTAGGCCTAAAACTAATGGATAAATTAATAAATACAAACATGAGAAAGACGACTAAAAACTGTTATTATAAAGAGGAAACATTTGCGTTTTTGTATTTCAAACTTCTTTTAACTATTAAAAATACATTAATGCAACCCGAGATGTGAAACATAAATCAGTCGTAGCATGCTCTGCGAAAACTATTGATGATAGAACAAAACAATGTTCTACAATATTATAGAACGTATTAATATCTATAAAGAAGAAGACACCAGTCCAAATACTGTAGTTATGCCACTATAACTACTTTTTAACAATTTAAAAGTTTATAAAAGTGCTGACAATAATCAAGCCATATTATCCACATCTTAGTTATCCTATTAAATGATTCAATACCTGTAAAACACTTTTTAAATTATTAAAATCGGACGTTCTATTCAAAAGATATAACGAATTTAAAAATCCCATCGAATAAAGTAACTAATGTATCCCGAGTCGAACTCGGCTGTCAAAATAAATCTCTTCCTTAAAAAGAAAATAATTCATTTTGAATTTTTGGTTTTAAATTTGCTAAAAATTATACAGTTTAAATATAATTATCCATTTTTTAATTTAAACACTTCTGCAAACGTCTGTACACTTGACAATAGACGTGTATATAAACTAAAAGGTGGACAATATAATTATTAGTTAAGTTTCATCAATTATTCTAGGTGAGTGTTGTTTTAAACCTTTTTAAATTTCTCTTTTTAACTTTAACTTATTTACTTTAGATAATTTTGTTAATATAGCTTTTGTACTTTTAAAAACTTTATTTAATCTACGTTAAATTGTTATAGAAAAGGTTAAAATTGGACTCAACTATACCTAAGTATAGTTGACGCCTTCTTTCTTGATAAAATATCGATTAGTTGTCAAATGCGAATTTAAAAATAGGCGATCGTAACTAAAATGCAAATAATAAAACAAAATTGTAAAGTAACAAGGCAACGGGCTTATAGGAATAACGGTTTGACCCAAAACACTGCGTAATTGCAACGTGGTGGGTTAAATAACTTTATGTTCACTAAGTTTGATTCCACTGAATATAATTGAATTTAAAAAGACCCACGTGTTTATGAAATTCTTTAATAAAGTAACCTATAGGCATCTTACAATTGGTAAATGGTATAACTTTCTTTTGTAGTTTAAACCCACCACGTTGTTTCAGTGGTAAGTTAAACATACCATAGAACTGCTCCTCGGATATCTTTACGTGTATTTTCTTCACATTTTATTATTGGAAAATAATTAGGCATATTTTTTTATAGTGATGTATGTCTTGTATTCGATTCCTAAGCAAGCATTTATTCGTTTATCGACTAGTTATCACATCACTAGGTAGTATTTCAAACTAATTAAAATAAATAATCGTTTTCGACAGGACAGGAAGATTAGTTCCAAAATGGCGTTCAAACTCCTCGCTATCTTATGCATTATACCTATAATCTATGCAAAGATAGATATAGATATATCCGCTACAGAGGATAATGAGAGGGACGTCCGTATATCCGGCAGAACCGTCGACTTAATAAGCGACATGGAGAAGAAAGCCTTCGATTTGACAGAAGATAAATTAAAGAAGGCCATAACAAACTTCTTCGGTTGGACACCAGATAATGTATACGTCAAAGGCCCAACTCCATGGGGAGGTTTATACAAGTCCTTGAGATGGGAACCAGTTAAAAAGATTTTCCAAGCAACCAAAGCCACCATATTGTCCATCGAAAGCAAACCAGAGCTACTCACCTCTAAAGATATCTCAAACCAGGAATCAGAAGAGAAGATACAAAAGGAAAAAATTGAGCACGAAGTAGAAACCAAGATTTCTTCTAAATGGGATAAAGACGAGGAATTAGACGCCGATGATATCCACTACCACGTTGAAATGAAGAAGCCTGAAGATTCGATGTATGTTCAATTCACAGCTAAATTGGGTGAAGATGCTGTAAAGAAGATGCCATTAAAGGTTGAATCGGAAGTTGAAATTCAACTGAAACCGAAACAGAACGCTAAAGTCGCTGTACATGCCACTAAGGAGACGATGAAGATTAGGGTAGATTATGAAACCAGTTTAGTTGGAGCTGTAGCTGTGAATTACGATAAGGAGTACAAGGGTCATCGTTTCTGGGCGATGGATATCAACACGGTTCTCGAAGCTGGTGATTTGAAGAAGAAGGTGCACACTTCTGAATTGATCGAGGTGGTGCATTACACAGATGCTAAGGTTTTGGTGAAAGACGCTGACACTAACGAAGTGATATACTCCGCCCCTCTAGAAATGCATTAATTTTAAATTAACCACTTGTCCTATTTCTGAATAAATTATTTTTACGCTAATATTATTAATTTGTTTGCTTTATTCGTTCCAATGCCTCTATAATATAACAGACATTATTTCTTAATATATAATGTATATGGTAATTCAAATTAAATTAAAAGTACGTGCGTAAAAAGCACACATGTCAGAAGTGAAACTTTTTTGGAAAAGTAGTTTTTAAGTCTCATTTATACATCTAAAATATTAGATAATAAAAAGATATGTTGGGAATTTAAATGTCACATGTTCAACCTTCAAACGAATTAGGATAAAAATCGCTGCACATCTTCGTGACGCTAATCGCGTTTCATCCTTTTTGCGTCTAAAGAAGTTTCACTTTAATCATTTTAATCCAATTACCCATTCTTAAAACAATGTTAAATCTGGTGTGAAACGAAACTTCGTAGCTGATAACCAACCACCACCGAAGCCTCCAACCAGTCCATACACACACATATTGGAAATATACGATTTCTAAAAATATATATGTATAATACAAATATAAGGACAAGGGTTAAGAATGAATGAATTACTCATCACATGTTTACTCTACGCTGATGATCAAGTAATACTTGCGTCATCCGCTAATGAGCTACAGGAGATGCTAAATATTATGAATCAAGCTTTGAAAGGGAATGGAATGAAAGTGAATGTAAACAAAACGAAAGTTATGCTTTTTGAACGAGATGAAACTATGATGAATGGCAATATTTTGATAGATGAGAAACAAGTGGAAGAGGTCAAAGAATTTGTATACTTGGGATCTAAATTTACAAAAGATGGAACATGTGAAAGTGATATCGAAAGGAGAGTGAATGCAGGGAATATGGTAAATGGTGCTCTGCATGCTTTTATGAATAGCCAGATGGTGTCTCAAAGGGCTAGACTGGCAGTGCATGCTGGAGTGTTGGTGCCAACACTTATGTATGGTAGTGAAAGTTGGGTATGGCAGAAGAATCACAAAAGTAAAATAAATGCGGTAGAGATGAGAGCGTTGAGAAGCATGAGTGGATTAAAACTGAGTGACAGAGTAAGAAATAGTGTGATAAGAGAACGTTGTGGTATAAAAGAAGACGTAGTGACTAAAATTGAGAAAGGTATGCTTAGATGGTTTGGGCATGTAGAGAGAATGAATGAAAGGAGACTGACAAAAAGGATTTATGAGTCAAGAGTGAATGCGAAAGTTGGAAGGGGAAGACCAAGGCGAACGTTCCTGGACCAAATCCAGGACATTTTAAATAACGGCCAGGTCAAGAGTACTCTAAACCGACGAACTTGTATGAAAGGTTTAATGAGAATGAAAGAAGCGAAGGAGATATGCAAGGATCGTGGCAAGTGGAAGGATGTTGTCTCTGCCTACCCCGATGGGAATGAGGCGTGATGCTATGTATGCACAAAGATAAGGGATTTTCTTTGGATGCAAAAATAAATAAATATATTAATTTTCTACGAATTTTGAGTACAATCACATTTGCGTAAAGTCAGTCTGCAGCGAAAGGGTTAATACTTTTAAAGTCGCTTACTAATTTGTAGGATAAATAATACTATTCTCCGATTCTCCATTATTATATTACACGGAGAGTGTTACTAATCCTACAAATTAGTGATCTCAAAAATCAGAAGTGGGATAATACATGGCCATAGTATAGCAAAATATGTTTAATACTTTCATTGGTGTAGTGGTAAGCATGTTCAACTACAGACAGGTCTTGGGTCAGAGTCCAGGGTCGGGCCACGTTGCCATGCTTGACAGTGAGATTGGATGGAATGCAGTTGCCTCTTTCTGCGAGGTCATTATTTCTTTGAAGAAGGCGATGGAGCAAGAATGTTAAGCTGTCTCCTCCTTGAACATCCTCAGTCGGTTTCACCCGGGAGTGTCAGGGTAAATGCGCAAGGGAGACCTGACACGCCTAATTCAGGGTGAGGAGGGTGTTGTCGCTGAGTTTTAGGGGATATCCTGGCCTTGACGGCGAGTGCCACACTTCCTGCTTCGTGGCAGAGGTGCGTAAATGCATTTCCCAGCAAAAAAGACTCAATATTTGCCCGAAGTTGAGAAGTTGGCGGTGTGATCCACCTCCGTGCCTCGTGGAGCACGTTAAGCCGGTCCTGCGCCTGATCTCTCTCCGATCGTGTCGGTTTGCCGTCACATCAGACTATGAGAGTGAAGGAATATAGAGTGCACTGTGCCCAGCAGTGGAACGTTAACGGGCTGCTATTTACCTTATATTTAATAAATAATATTTAGGTGAAGGTAGACGGAATAATCTTGAATTTTAACTAGTTAGTTAATGAAACAAAAAATGATACTGTTTTAGAAATTTAATTAAGCAATTTGAGCCTTATAAATTACGTAATAATGTATAATAATTGTTCATCGTTATTGAAAAATAATAAATAAAACTACACTAATTTATTCTATTCAACACTGACGACATCGAAATATAATAAAAAAATACTTTGCAAGTGGAAACTCGATGTATGCCATGGACGTCGTCATATTGGCCTTGGCTGCTGTGGCGACGGTAGTTTCGCTTTAAAAATGACAACAATCGATTTCATGTCTAATATTGTATGTTTCTTTTATATGGCATTATAGTCATTTGTAGTCAGTCACTGACTATGAAGTATAAGCATATGACATAAAGACAAGTTTTCACAAAGAATTATTTATAGAACACTAACACTATCAAAATAGCGCCATCTGTTAGAAATTGTCAATACTATGTCGCATTACATTATTCTGTATAAAAATGGCGCCATTTTCGTACAGAGTAATTAAAAAATCATTATATGAAACGGTGTTACGAAATGTCATTTATTTGTGTTCATAATATGTTCTAAATCTGATTATAAAGGTTAATGGTCTCGTCAAACAAAGCACGACCGCTTCCGACGACGACTCATCAGCAAATGAACATTATTGGACCTAATTGCCGATTTTAGGACCAAATAAAAAGCAGTTTTTAACGGGTTACTGTGCAATGTCTTTACCTAGTAATATATAGTCTTATGTGGGACGTTAATGGGCTGCTACTTACTTACTTTATATAGTCTTAATCGAGTTGGTCCTAGTTATTGTTTTTAGGACCAAATGCATGGCGACATTTAGAGGCATTATCTATTTCAAATTTTATGTAATATGAGTTAATGGTATTGGTCTTGTCATTTTTAGGGCTAAATACGACCCAATAGAGTTATTCGACGGTTTTATCTGCCATGAATATGTCTTAATATATTGTGTAATCAATTTGGTCCAGTTATCGATTTTAGGACCAAATATACGGCCACATTTGGAGGCTCTCTCTATTGTAGATTTATAGTAATAAGAGTCAATGGCATTGGTTCTAATTGTCATTTTTAGGACCAAATACAACCCAATAACATTATTCAGAGGGTTTTTTCTGCCATGTCTTTATGTGGTAATGTATTGTTTAATCAACTTGGTCCTAGTAATTGTTTTTAGGACCAAATACACGGCATTTGGACACACTCTCTGCCAAGTCTACTGTAAGATTTTAAGTCAATGATCTTATGTGTCATTTTTAGGACTAAATACGACCCAATAGCATTATTCGGCGGTTTTTTCTGCCACGTCTTTACGTAATGATATGTAGTTTTAAACAATTTGGTCCTAGTTGTCGATTTTAGGACCAAATAAACTGATATTTGAAGGCATTTTAAGTGATATGAGTCAATGGTATTGGGTCTTGTCATTTTTAGAACCAAATACGACCCAATGGCATTATTTAGCGGTTTTTATCTGCCATTTCTTTACGTACTGATATATAGTATAATGAAATTGGTCCTACTTATCAATTTTAGGACCAAATAAACTACGACATTTGGAGGCACTCTCTATTGTAAATTTTAAGTAATATGAGCCAACGGTATTGGTCTAGACTGTAATTTTTAGGACCTAATATGACCCAATAGCATTATTCATTCGTTTTTTCTGCCATATCTAAAGACTAGTAGTATATTGTGTAATCAACTTAGCCCTAGTTATCGATTTTAGGACCAAATAAACGGCGACATTTGGACGTACTTTCTATTGTAAATATAAAGTAATACATGTCAACGGTATTGGTCTTATGTGTCACTTTTAGGACCAAATACGACCTAATTGGAGGTTTTTTCTAACATTTCTTTACGTATGACATATAGTTTTAATCCAATTGGTCCTAGTTATCGATTTTAGGATCAAATATACGGCGACATTTCGAGGCACTCTCTACTGTGAATATTATTGGTCTTAATTGTCATTTTTAGGACCAAATACGACCCAATACCATTATTCGGCAGTTTTTTTCCTGCCATATCTTTACCTTGTAATATATAGTATAATCAAATTGGTCCTAGTTGTCGATTTTAGGACCAAATACACGGTAACATTTGGACGCACTTTTTGCTAAGTCTATTGTACATTTTAAGTAATATTAGTCAATGATTTTATGAGTCATTTAAGGGTAAATACGACCTAATTAATTTTCCTACTATATCTTTACGTAATTCCATCATATTGATTCTAAATGTCTCTTTTAAAACCAATTACACATTAAAACATTGAAATATTGTATAACCTACAAAGGTCGTTGTTGCAAGGGTTTTATTAAAATCTCTATAGAAATTTATTATATTTCGATGTCCAGTAAAAAAAAATGGCGACGGCGTTATTGAATTTGATTTTCTAAGTGATATTTATCACAATTGATCTATATGTATACATATATATAAATATCCGTACGATTCGACTGTATTTTGATATCACACACAAACACACGGTTTGTGATTATCTTTATGTATATATAATTATATTGTACGTATGTACGTCAGTGAACTGAATCGCGAAATTCAATCTTTATTGACGATTCGATCCGCAGGTAACATCCCCGAGAAATATAATAATATTTAGTTAATTTAACGTCTGTATTTAAGACGATGTCGCGGATTTCGAAATGTTAAATATCGTTTCATATTTATTATTCATTTCAGTGTACACGTAATGAGCTTTTAAACGAAAATAATTAGATCGCCCATTCAAAAAAAACTCGTCTCCTATTCCACTTACAGTCGTAACAACCGATAAATATTATCTATGTTACCAATGTGTCACATTCAAATCCAAAATAACGATATTTAATTATAAAAAGTATGAAAAAAATTGCGGCAAATTGGAAATAGTCAAAATTACGATATATATTGAAGACGTCGGAAATGGCGGTGAATTCAATACAATAAAAAAGGCGGGAAGTATATTAAAAACGGCGCCAAATTAAACATTGAAAATGGCGGCAAATTTAACAAATTGAAAATGGCGGCAAATTTAACAAATTGAAAATGGCGCCAAATTAACCATTGAAAATGGCGGTTAATTCAATATAATAACAATGGCGAGAATTTCAGTAAATTAAAAATGGCGCCAAATTAAACATTGAAAATGGCGGCAAATTTAACAAATTGAAAATGGCGGCAAATTTAACAAATTGAAAATGGCGGCAAATTTAACAAATTGAAAATGGCGGTTTATTCAATGTTATAACAATGGCGGGAATTTCAGTAAAATAAAAATGGCGCCAAATTAAACATTGAAAAGGGCGGCAAATTTAACAAAATGAAAATAGTGGTTATTTAACACATGAAAATGGTGCCAATATATCATTGAAAATGACGGTAAATCAAATACATTTAAAACGGCGGCAAATTTAAAACCAAATAATTTTTTAATCAAGTAATGAAAACAGAAATGGCGACCAATAAAAAAAAACACAACTTATCCTTCAAGTACACAGTACAAGCACTTTTGAAATGTCATGACTGTTCGTTGGTAATAAACTTACCGCTTTTTCGGAAAGTTGAATCTACCGAGAGGAAATCAGAGAGAAACTCATTACTTACCCCTTTAAAAGAAAATACATTAAGTTATCTGTATTTTGGATTAAATTGGGACATCTAGTTTAAATTTGTTATATAATTCATATAACAATGAAGAGTAAACAAGACTTAGAAATAATCATAATATAAGGGAAACAGACTGATCAGTTTTAACGCAGCGTTTTATTAAAGTGCTCGCGTCGTATATGCAAATTATAGAATGATCGATTAATATAACTTTATATAAACAAAGATATTCAGTCATATTTAAATGGCTACCTGAAATAAGTAATGAATATTATTCCTTCAATGTGTCATTCTTCTTTTATAAGCTGACGGATAAGTCAAAGACAGTTTTCTAAATGAAAATATATCACATTAACCAAACTATATAAATAACAGCTAAAATCATGAAAGGGTTGGTATAATTGTATTAATAAATGGAAATGAATCTGAATTCTATGTAAAAGTCAAAAAAGGTAAAGCAGCGTTATAAAGTTGGATCTATTAAATAAGCAAAAGAGAAGGAGAAAAACGCTGGAATAAAAGCGATAGTAAAAGAATAAACGCAGCGTTCAAAAGTTGAATGTGTATGTTGAGCTTATTTAAATTTTACAAATAAGGAGAAACAGAGCGTAAAAACGCTGGAAATTAAAGAGCGAAAAATAATCGCAATATTAAAAAGTTTAATGTGGTGTGACTTTTTTAAAAACAGGAAGAAAAGCCTACCTATTACATATATGCATTGGTGTTATTTTCATTTTATGTATAAAAAGAAAACGAGCGTAGAAAACGCTGGAACCTAAAATAAGAGAAATGTAAAAAGCGGCGTTATAAAATAGAATCCCATTTAATCTTTTCATTAACTACAAAATTAGAGATAAAAAAAACGCTGCGTTAAAAAGTTAAATATATATAATGTGTACTGGTTTTTTTTTCATTTTGTAAATAAAAAGAATGAAGATGATAAATTAACGCAAGGGCTAAATAAACGTGGCGTTAAAGAGTTGAATTAGGTGTACCGATTATATTCCCATTTTTGTATTAAAATGACAGCGCGTAAAAAACGCTGGAAAGTAAAACAAAAACGCAGCGTTATAAATATCGAGTCTGTTTCCTTAACAAATATACATTTACATGTTGTATCGTGAGTTTTGTCGAAATAACTATAATACCAACAATTCTAAGGCTATAAGTACAAAATATACGTGCGTTAGTGAAAAAACAACGTGTGATTTCCCGTAAAATGGACACTTAAAAAAAACTGCTAAAGTAACTGATAACGTAGTTGGGTAATTTTGAAAAAAAAAATCATTTGTTATTATAAACAATTAAAATTGATATATATTGAAATAAAAAAATGTCACGTGATCATTTATGAATTTGTTTACAACAAACTCTAAAGATTAAGATAATGAAATTCAAAATACTGTATTAATTGTGTACTACTGTGTGTGACGTCACATTACCATTGTGACGTCACACGCACTCGAGTATGTTCGAGTCTGCTCTTCGGCAGTCGGTTCAGGAATTCATTTTTATTTTAACGTTACTTTTTAATTATGGTGACAAAAATAAAAATAGTTTTGTTACATAAACTTATATATGACCTCTTTATGTATCACAAAGCTTTTCTTATTAGAAAAAAACCGCTAGCGAAGCTATCCGTCTAATATGATAGGGATTAACGATTTAACATGTGAAATATTGATTACTTCATAAAAAATAACAGAAAAACTTAAACTTTCACTATGACCTTGACTGTCCTTGACGTAACGTTATCTCACTTTTTCACTAACACTCGCATCTGTCTGTCTCTTTCGCACTCATATGAAGCCCTTACGCTTCTTGTACTCTTCGAGGTTGAGGGATCTCTTCGGGCCGGTCTCTTTCACTTTTGTATTCTGCTTTGGTTGGCTCGATGCTGTTTCTGATACATAGATAGATAAATTATAATACAAGAAACATCGATTAATAATAAACGAACCGCAAAATGCAAAGGCGGTCTTATTACAAAAGCAATCTAAAACTACTACGAAAAAAGGTAAATAAATGAAGGCGCCCCTGCGTATAATCGGTCAACTTAAAGAAATTTTGTTTTTGCAGTTAAGATGTCTACATCACCCGAATAAAATAAATGAAATATTGTATTTTTAAAATCATATAGTCATTAAAAAACATTGTTATATAATAAGGTTTTTGCACTTGACTCTTTCATAAAGATAAAGATTAAACTTCCTTTCATAAATTTATCTTACCCACAATACACAGTGAAACCGACAATGGTTTTTTGTGAAATGTTCTAACAAATCGATGGCCTCTCGATCTGGTATAAACAGTCAAGTATATACTTCTATCAAGAGACGCTGGTGTGAGGATGTTGGTAGCATTGGAAAGAGGGGAGAGTTAAGGAGAGGAGAGTATATAAGAGATGTAGATGATTCTAAACGTGAAGTTTATTGACTTTTGCTGGGAGGCCTTGCTGCGGATATGTTGGTTACATTATAGAGGAGAGAAGAGGGATGATGTAAATAATATATGTAATAAGTTAATTTAGCTTCAATTGTATTCCTTCTAATAATTAGTTTCTAAATAATAAAAGTGTTACCACTCACTCGATATCGGTAAATCAATGTCGATATTAATATCGAAATCGTGCAGGGAGTACAGGCTACTGCTGTCGGTAGAAGGGTTCTTCTTCTCTTTCTGTAAGTCTGTCTCACTCTGTTGCTGCTGTTGATAGATAAAAATACATTCAATTATGTAATAAAATCTGAGTGCCAGTCTTTGATTTATTTATTGTGTTTAATAAGCACAATGAATTACAATTCCTCCTCTACACGATGTTGCAACATATTATTAACATAACGATTCTGTCGAGATTATTTTTTATTGCCCAATTCTACTATAATCAGTAATAAACATGTCAAATCAATAGTCAGAATATATTGAAAATCTATCATATATATATGTCGGAGTGCAATAGTCTATGGAACGCTGGCGCCATCTGTCTATCGACGTGGGGCAGAGTCAATAAGTGACAGTCCGGCGCGAGGCTCTCGGTAGTGTCACACTGTCGCGATCCTAGCTATTGTTAACATCTTGTGTAAATTGTTATCGGGAACATTAAGTGAATGGACATTATAATATGAGTTAATTAGTAGTGTTTGATTGCACCAACAGTACCCACCAAAACCCACAGTATGGAGATGGAATTATGGATGCCACTAATGACGATGTCAGCGGAGAACCCTACGCCCCTATGCTTCATGCTCCTTCGCTCTTATTCTCCGACATATATATATAACAATCAATTGCTGTTTGTTAGAGAAAAACCAATATACAGGCGTCCGTAGTTCACATAGCTGGCCATGTAATATTTATCAAAACTAGAGTTTTGAAAGTAGAAAAACTAATGTTTGCTGACATTCAAATGAAGTTCTCAGGTTTTTTCGAAACCGGTTTGTATCACTATCTTGCCATTTCGGTCCTGGTACGATGTTGTGTAGAAACCTTTAAGGGTAAACTACCTTTAACCAAGATGGCTCTTAGATTGTATCCTCATGATGCTGTCATACTGCTGTTTAAAAATGTTTATATACATTATCTAACAAACATTTGATCACAATGTTAAAACATGTTTTTATGTTAGTAAAGATTTCTATCGGTGTAGGACCACTCAAAACATCAAAATAAATAGAGAAAACTTACTGCCAGTCTTTCCATCTCCTGCCTTTCTTTATTCGCTTTCTCTTCTTCCTCTCTCAGCTTCATCGCTTCCGCAGCTGCTTCTTCGTTTTTCATCAGCTCCTATAGTACGGAAATTACGTTAGAATGGTAAAAAAATAATAAAGTGACAAAAAAATTACAAATAGAACATAATATTGTACAGCACTTAAATAATTATTAATATTAATGTGTACCATGACCAATTGAAATTTTTAAAATAAATATATCACATGACTACGAACGCACTGGGATTGGTCACCATATGTGACGTCACAACGGTATGTATTTATGAATATATTAAGAAAAGAGTCAAGAGTTTAAATTAATTAAATTCAAAGTGTAACAACTAAAATAACAACAACAATTATAAAACAATAAACTGAAATAGTTTTGTTACAAAATTTATAAATCCAAAATTGTTCGTCGCTTCAACCGATGGACGTCCACTGCTGGACATAGGTCTCACGAAATGATGCCTACAAGACCCGATCTTGTGCCGCCTGGCTCCAGCGGCTACCGGCGATCCTCCTTATATCGTCGGTCCACCTTGTGGGGTTCCTACACTGCGTCGTCCAGTGCGGGGTCGCCATTCCAGCACTTTCCGACCCCAACGTCCATCGGTTCGTCGGACTATGTGCCCCGCCCATTGCCACTTCAGGTTCGCGATTCGTAGGGCTATGTCGGTGACTTTGGTTCTGCTACGGATCTCCTCATTTCTGATTTGATCGCGTAGAGAAACTCCGAGCATAGCCCTCTCCATCGCACGCTGAGTGACTCTGAGCTTCCGCATGAGGCCCATAGTCAGCGACCACGTCTCAGAACCGTAGGTCATCACTGGCAACACGCACTGTTCGAAGACTTTGGTCTTCAGGCACTGAGGTATATTGGATTTTGCCAGAGCTTTTTCCAAGCTCTGGCAAAATTGTTCATGAAAACAAAAATATATATAAAATCGAGAAGAGTTAAAATTTTTGGAGACTGATTTTTTATTTTGTGAACTAAACAGATTATGTATAATGAAAATAAATTTTATTTGTTTACTATAACTTCTGTCGGTTTATGTAGTATGGTCTATTTGTAAAAGGATAATGTAACTGTATATTTAAGGTACCTGTGACCGGGTTCCTTGTGTGTGCGACTTGAAATTCATGACGGGTTTGGTGTGTCGTCTTGTGAATGGGTCGTCAGTCTTTTTACCCTTGTTTGCTTTGATCTGGAAGAGAGAAAAAGTATTTATTTTCTGATGGTATCTACACAGCATCGTACCAGACGCAAGTGTTTCGGTTTGCGGCATGTCTTTGCAGGTAGCATGGTAACTAGCCACAACCGAAGCCTCTCACCAGTCCTGACTCAGACAAATTAGAAAATATTATGCTCTTAAACTTAGCCCAAGTAATATCTTTAATATTTATGAATATAATTGAATAAATATTTACCTCATATATCTCATTCTATGTGTGCGTTTGTCTGTGTATGTGTGTATGTTAGTTAGTATACATGTGCTAACCTCTTCCATGATAGCTCGCTCTGCAGTCTCCACGTTGAGTTTCCTGTTTCTGTTATTGATATATGAGATGCTCTGTATGGAAGATGTCCTGGTCTTGTCCAACGCACTGGCTCTCTCCTCCAGCTCTTGTAATTTTCCGTTTAGATCCGCCACTGATTCCTCGTCACCTCTGAAAATGCAATTTTAATTATATATTAAATTCCTCCTAATATGAAAAGTGGTAAAATCAAAGCCAGAAATTTGCGTTATAAATGTTTGTATGTTTTTTATAACGATAATGTAAAACGGTTGAACATGTTTCGTTGTAATTATGATTCGAATTAAACGTACTTTATTTAATACATAAAAATAAACAGATTTGTGTTAATAATAACTACTGCTTACGTCATAGGCCATGTAGGTGGCGCTGTAGCAGCAGATTTATTGGCAACATCACAGGTTTTAATAATAGATTCTTAAAGCTAGTGTTATATATAAAATTATGGTTTTATGTAACCACTATGCAAGTGAAATAACAGATGCGAGTCATGAGCGCCGCCATATTGGTCTTGGCCGCTCTGCCGAGAACTTTTCACTTTACCCCATTTCTCCCGTCTCCACCCTAAATAAGGCATTATAAATATACATCTATTTATCGTGAAAAGAAGAATACAGCGATATGTATGATAGAAGACTTTCTGATGATTTTCAGATTATTTTTATTTTTTATTTATTTATTTAAGATAAATGATAGCGATATTAGTATGGATGAGATTATAAAAGCGATGAAAGGTATGAGATCAGGTAAGGCTGCTAGGTATGACAGAGTATCAGTCGAGATGCTGAAGGCTGGCCGCGGTGTTGTGGCAACTCAGCTGTATTGCCTTTTCAATATATGCTGGGAGAAAGGTCAAGTCCCAAGAGATTGGAGTAAGGCCGTAATTGTCCCTCTACATAAAGGAAAAGGGTCACAACAGGAGTGCAAAAATTACCGCGGTATCAGCCTTCTTAGTGTCGTCGACAAATTGTATGCAAAGATATTGATTGAAAGGGTGATTAATGAAACTGATGAGAAAATATGGGACGTGCAAGCGGGATTTAGAAAAGGAATGGGATATACGGATCAGGTCTTTTCTTTATGGTGCATAACTGAAAAATGGTTGACTAAACACTAAAATGTTTATTGCGCTTTCGTAGATTTAGAAAAGGCCTATGATCGAGTGAGTGAGCTGTGGTCAACGTTATTTACGTATGGGGTGAGCGTTGTCTGATTCAAGTCTCTCTATTAGGGTTCTAGTGCTTGTGTCAGAATAAACGGAGCGTACACGGAGTGGTTTCCTGTCGAGTGGTTTCCTGTCGAAAGAGGTGTTCGACAGGGATGTGTTGCGTCACCATGGCTGTTCAACCTTTTGACAGATTTAAAA
>JACTOM010000916.1:1886214-1911297 GCA_015832385.1 Elymnias hypermnestra | reverse complement strand
TTAAAATACCTCTTCATGTCATTACTTTAAAATACCTCTTCATGTCATTACATTAAAAAACTTCTTAATGTCATTACTTTAAAATACCTCTTCATGTCATTACTTTAAAATGCTTCTTAATGTCATTACTTTAAAATACTTCTTAATATAATTACTTTAAAATACTTCTTAATGTCATTACTTTAAAATACTTCTTAAAGTCCTTACTTTTAAATACTTCTTAATGTCATTACTTTAAAATACTTCTTAATGTCATTACTTTAAAATACTTCTTAAAGTCATTACTTTTAAATACTTCTTAATGTCATTACTTTAAAACACCTCTTAATGTCGTTACTTTAAAATAACTCTTCATGTATTACTTTAAAATACCTCTTCATGTCATTACTTTAAAATACCTCTTCATGTCATTACATTAAAATGCTTCTTAATGTCATTACATTAAAAAAACTTCTTAATGTCATTACTTTAAAATACCTCTTCATGTCATTATTTTAAAATGCTTCTTAATGTCATTACTTTAAAATACTTCTTAATATAATTACTTTAAAATAATTCTTAATGTCATTACTTTTAAATACTTCTTAATGTCATTACTTTAAAATACTTTTCAAAGTCATTACTTTTAAATACTTCTTAATGTCATTACTTTAAAACACCTCTTAATGGCTTTATTTTAAAATCTCGCCCAATGCCACCATTTAACATTTGTATTACTGTCATTACTTTAAAATTTATTTTAACATCATCTTTTTGAAGTTAGTTTCAATGTCATCAATTTAAACTTTAGCATATTATAGATTTAATATCATAAAAAACTTGTTTTAACGCTTTCAATTCAGTAGTAATATAGTAGAAATGAGTAGACACACTTACCCTATAAACTGGATTGCCATTATTATTTCCTATACCTATACGGACGTAACAGCCTTGCACCACTCGCGAGAAGAAAGGTAAATGCACCAGCCTTTCCAATTTAAACCTGAAAAATTTATATCTCGTTGACTAAAAACAATTACTTTGCAATGTCGATCATGTATTATTTATTTATTTTACAAAATCCACAGCCCTCTTAAAACTAACATATAATCTAATTAAATTAACTTAAGGCCAATTACAGATTTTATATTTATTTATTGGACTAATAAGCGCCAGAGAGATTGCGCTTGGGTGCGAGTCTGTCTGTGTGTGTGTGTGTGTGTGTGTGTGTGTGTCTGGAGTCAAATACAAGCTACCTTCTCACTATTTAAAATTCATTAATTTTATTAATTCTTTTTTAAATTTCAGTTTGTTGCCATGGAAGATATCGACGTCAGAGTAAGTTTCGTTATAATTTCTTTGAATGCGGCAAATTATGGAATTATTTGCATAATTTGTTTGAGAATGTGCAGTAAAAAAGAGGGTTGTTTGGCGCGTTCTAAGTTTTGGTGTGTGAAACCGGAGAATGTTAGATGTTAATTAAATTATATTTATGAAAAAACTTTCTACAATTTATCTAATTTGCTACAAGGAAATATAATTACCTGCTAAGCCTAAGTTTGTTTATTTGTTCCCTAGTGTCTGCATATTTAACTTCTACCTCTTCCCTTTCACGCTTCTTCTCCTCCTCTTCAACATCTGAAGAGGAAGAGCTTGATGAACTTCGGCGACCTGTGGGAATATATATATTTATTAAATTTATAGAAATAGGAAACTTGTGAAATTGTTTCCTTATATTATCGCTATAACCTCAGCTATTGGTCGCCATGTTTGTGACGTCATAAAGTTATGTATTCAAGTACATGTTTATAACAAAATTGTTGCATTTAGTTAATAAAGCTCAAAGTACTGTAACAGCTGAGTACATAATTGTGACGTCACACACAACTCGACAAAAAAATTGTTTTTCTGTGAAATGGGTTTACGGACGATAATTTTACAAAATGTTTCATCTTACATTAATAGCTATGCACAATGGATACGTTACCGGCCGAACGCTTAGACTGATTGTGCCTCTCTATGGCTAGTTCGGCGCTCTCGCTCGTACACGTGACAATGAGTCATAATTGGCAGGGTGTGCAGTAATTAATTTATAACACGACATAATGATCATAATACTTATGATAGTCTCATTTATCACATTAGTTTTTTTTTTAAATCCAATTAAAAGCTTTCATTATGTTGTATTTGTAAATATTTTAGTCATTAGTACTAAGCTGACGAAGTCGCAGGCACCATATATTTATAAAATATGACGAAAAACTTGCCTTGAGATTTGTTATCATCAGATTCTGATCCGGAGTCGTCTGAGTATATATCTGAAGCCTTTAACTTGACACTCTGTTTACTTGTACCACCGATGATTTCTTCTTCTGGATCCTAGAAGTATATACATCCTTAAATAAACTGTTCTGTATGTGTGTACGTGACTGAGCCTCTCCATGCAGGTAATTTGTGAAGATGTAGGACTTCACTGTTGAACCCATTTAATTAACAGCAGCAATCAGTAAATAATTACAGCTGTTACCTTATTACTTAAAATATGTTAATAAGTAAGAGGAGTTCAGTAAATGTCTCTCTCTCTGTGTGTGATACTTACATCGTCTTCCTCTTTTCTTTCCTGTTCAGCAGCTCTCTTCTTCTGTTTGGTTTCTACTCGCGTAGCTCTGGCATCTCTCTGTGCACGGAGAGCTGCCATAGCGTTAACTCTTCGATCGTCAACGTTCCGTTTGCGTTCCGTTTTCGCACCGAAAAGCGGTGACGCTGAACGTTCCGCATCACGTTCTGTTGAAAAATTAACATCTAATAAACGAAAAGGAAAAAAAGGTATTATTTGATTTTGCCAACTTTTAATTGGCAGGTATAAACACATTTGTTTGCCTTTATGTGACAATAATTACTTAACCCTTTTTTTAAGTTTTACTATGTACATATTTTTGTATGTACGTTTATATTTATTTACACACTCAACCCCTTCTCTATCAGCATTCTCTCCTGAGTAACCTGAAGGTTACCTATAGGCCGCGTCTTTTATTTTAAGTATTTCCTGCGTATATTTCTTACTTAGTAGTTGGAGTACAGTGACAGACACACACACACACATACACACACACACACACACACACACACACACACACACACACACACACTCGCACCAGAATCATATATTTGCGTACTAACCAGCATCCTTCGAGTCATCATCAATTTCACCTGGACTCTGTGGTGGTTTCTCCTTCTCACTCTCGGGTTCTTTTTGTTCTTCCACGTCTGCTTCTGTTGAATAAGGCGAAGGGTTAGCAATAATATTAAAACAAAAATTGGTGTTTTTGTAGTGATGACTTCTTTAGGCGCATGAGAGCAAAATGTTTACGGATGAGAAGCGTGATTGGCATCACGAAGATGTGCAGCGTTTTTTTATGCTAATTCGTTTGAAGGTTAGGTAGTTTTAATAATTGCAAATAACTATTTCTCATAAATTATAAAATAAAAGTATTTCATAAGTTCTCTTTTCTAAATTTTAATTCAAAAACAAAATTTAATTAGTAATTCCTAATATTGACAAAGAAACGTAGCATTTTTATTTACATCATTCGTCATTTGAGATTTAAATAAATTATTTGTATTGTTTTTCGACACTTTTAATATTTTAGTGACAATTAAATTCATGATATTCCAAATATAACTTCCTTTTTCCCTTCCTCTAAGTCTCAGAAATCTAAAGTTTGAAGGTTTACTTCTGACATGTGTACATTGTGCGCACACACTTTTAATTTTAGCGGAACACTACACTCTTGCTTAGTGGTATGTCATTGCTACCCGGCTAGTTATCATCCTACCTAAGGTGGTAACTAGCTGCTGCTGATGCCTCCTACTAATCAAAGTGTTTGAAGCACAGGTATTGTTAGTTACAAACCGCAGATGTTAATTGGACTGATTGGACTGGGGAAGAAGTCTTCATGATTCAGACTATTATGTTGTTGAGCTTCGTCACATGAGAATACACAATCCAAAAATTGAAAAGGGGGACAATATCTGGGTAAAACATCTTATTAGCTCAGCCTTTCCGTATATGAATTTACTTCATTCTTCCGCGAAGCGCAAATCGTTTAAAAATATTGTAAACATGCAACATCTCTATTCCTATTATTTTACGCACGCACGCTTTGTTTTAGTCTGCTAGTGACAAATCAACGCGGTACCGCAGTAGGGAGAGAGGGAGACAAATGTATGAGACTTTTTCGTTTACAACAGTGAGCACGTGATGTGCTGATGATTCTGTTTCAGATTTCCATACATACGAACTGGGGTCTTTTGGTAACCCCATCCGGATCCCACGTAAACGACTCTTAGGGCTGGATAAGTTAACTGGCTTCAAGGTGGGAAATAATTTCCTGTGCTTCCATTCCATTTTACTCCTTATTTCCCTTTCCTCACTCATATAATATTCTCAGCGCAATGGATTTAGAGAACCTGTGATTTAACCAATTGGTTGTGGCGTCTCTTTTGTTTCTAGTTTTACTGTCACTCTCACTGATCATATCACATCACATGCTGTTTGGGTCAAAGAGGTTTCTCTGGCCAATACTACTTATGAGCTCATTGTTACACTCGCAACTCAATGAACTCACTGAAAAAGTGATAATTCACTGTGATTCCCCTGTTCAATCTTTGCTGCATCTGCTTATTGTTTGGGACATTTTCATCGAATAGTCATTGATGACCTGTGAATAGATCACTTACGTTTGAATCCTGTTCACTCCCAGCTGCCCTTTCTCTTGCTGTTTCTTCTTTTTAGTTGGGTTTTATCACTGATCTTATAAAGAGTTAGATTTGCTACTAGCTGAGCTCCCAGGTTAGTTCTTATTTATTATTCCCATCCTGTTCGGTCATGGATTCTCCCGCTCAATGCTTCTACTTATTTTTAGCCTCACTGTCCGCTGTCTTCATCTGAACATTGATATCTTATCAACTCACTTCAAGTTTCTCTTCCTTTCTTTGTCTTGGTACCTCTTAAAATTGTTCATGTTTTTTTTCTCTTTCTATCACTTGATGTCCTTGTCCTTGATGTTTAGCTCACTAAACTCAATGAGACAACTTACCATACCTCTTTTAACTGCTCTCTGGGATAATGACAACTTACCAAGCCTCTCCTGTTCACTCCTAGCTTCTCTTTCTCTTGCCGCTTCAGCTTGTCTCTGTGCTTGTTGTTTGGCTCGCTGCTCGCGTTGAGCTCTCCGTCGCTTACGAGCCTCTCGTCGACGAGCTAATTCCCCTGGTGAAGCACCTCGTTCCGCTGCTGAACGTTTTGCTAAGCGCAGTTTCCGCTCAATCTCCCATCTGCAAGCCAAAATGTTCCTCATATCGCCTGTTTAATCTTTACAAAGGTCGTTTAATTGTAAATTCATTTATCAACCATAATCATACTTATTATAGTACGCAGCTAGAACAAAGACACACATGAAACAATTGTGTACACACTCACCTAGTCTTCATCAAGTCTCTTCTCTCAATACGTTTGAATATCTCTTGTTCTCTTTCTTTTTCCGACATGGCGGCGAGGCGGGCTCTGTCCTCTTCATCTCCCATAAGATTTTCATCATAACTATAAAAAAAACATATTCAAATCATTAATCTGAAACAAAGAAGGATGATAGTATAAGGATAATATAAACATACAGACTACAGTTTATTCGCGTTAAAAATGTAGAGAGTGATCATTCTAGCCACATCCCCTAACTAATCAAAACTTTTCAAATTACAAGGTCAAGTTTACAGTTGGTTAGGGGTCGGGGCTAGAATGATGACTTACTGCATTCTTAACGCGTATAAACTGTAGTATTCATAGGAACATAAAAGAAGTAGATACATAACTAATTTTAAGTCATACAACTGTCATACAGTGCTTAGTTTATTATCAAAAAAATTGGTATAAATTTTAATAATTATACATAGAAAACTTCTTAGAGAATAAAAGAATCTTATGCCAATTACAGATTTTTCTTACGTATAATAAATAATTACAGCTATTATATTGTGCATGTATATCTGTGAGTATGTGTTTTAAATAATCTACACTCACCCATCATCAAACTCTTCCTCTGAATCTATCGAGTCATTATCTGATGAATGTGATGATACTTCACCTGCAATATAAAAGAGAAGTGATGATGTGTCTATAATATATAATGCAATGTGTTAGCAATAAACATTTTAAAACTTATAACTTGAAACATGCAACAAAAAATAAATTTTGAAGTAACCAGCTTTCAGCATGTTTCTCATTTTAAAACTTAAGGGGTCATCCCTTATGACAGGCTCAAAAAATCTCAATTTTTTTTTTATAAGTAGCTTTAATATGGTAGCAAAGGTAGTAAAGTGATCTTCGTAGTTCGAAGTCGTTTTAAAGATACAGTGGGTAGAAGAAGGAGCTGTTTGGGGCTGAGTTGGCAGTTGGGGTCCGGGCCTATTGTATTTATACCTGACCTTCCTTTTCAAAATATTCTTTATTCAAGTAGGCTCAAAAAGCACTTTTGAATGGTCAGTAGTCTATCCGTTTACAAATCTACCACCAGTTCAAAAAGTTGAATCTGCTGAGAAGATGCCGGCAAGAAACTCAACTGTTACTCTTTTACAGATTTTTTTGCATGTTACAATGTGTAGTATATTGCTTCTGTGAACAATTGAAATCAAGTCCAAACATTTCTATCGCTTAAATAATCAACAACATTATAATATGCTTTTTGTAAGAGGGTGTTTTGGACATATTTCTTAAAATTATGTGAAGGCAAATCTAAAACTGATTATGGTATCGTATAAAAAATGTGTATGCTTAACCAAATAATTTCTGAACCTTCTTCACTCTAAAATATGTGATTACAAGTTTGTTTTTATTTCTAGTATTAAAAATGTGTGTTTCATTTTTTTTTAATGTACAAGTGTATATATCTTTTATACATATATATTTTTATACAATTTTCTACAGGCTTAAACAAAAAAGAGTTTCAAGAGGAAGAGGAAGGATTACTCTATGGACCAGGCATTGACCGACTGAGGGTAAATTGAGATTTTAATAGTTTAAAACGGCCTTGAAACTTTAAACGCGTTTATTTCAAACTGTGTTTTCCAAACTTTCCTGCATCATATCACAAAAACAGCTTGACCAAATGAATTTTGAAAAAATTTGACACTAACTCAAGTTCTACACAATATTTTTACCTTAAAATTTATATTTATACCGTCGAAATATGTGTTAATAAATGATAATAATCTTAATGCTCTATCTATTTACTGGTCTCAGAAAAAAAATCCCTAAAAAACAGTTCGACACATGGGATAACTCCCTTAATATGATATGCAAACTTTTATTATAAATTTTAAACCGAAATCAGTGCAGCAAATTTGATAACATAGTAAAATGGCATCATTATCCTTCTACTCCTCTTTTTATTCAAGTTTATCGTTGATAAAATATCGAGAGTAAAAGGTAACCATTAAAAACCATCTCCAAGGGACCATCTATTTCCATTTCAAAATTGATCATAAACAATTGAGCAGCTTACGTCCTAAAGATATTGCAAATATGTATATCTAGTAAACATGCATAGCTTCCTGTACAACAAGTTGCAGGTTTGAGCCCTGAGGCATCATGAAGTTTTTCGTCACATAAAGAAATATATGTGCTTTTTTTTAAATAAAACAATGTGAGTGAACCTACACCCCAAGAGTACTTCTGGGGTATGTGTAACCTATCAACTCACATTGAAGTAGTGTGGTAAGCCTATGCTCTAAAAACCCTCTCTCGTATGAGCAAGGTCTGTCCCCAGCATTGGATTGTAAATAGTAGTGCTATATAATTTGTACGTTTAATCCGGTCCTAACTAGCGAACTAATTAATCCAAATTGCCTGGTTAAATTTATTGAACGGTTAAGTGATTAACTAGTTAGTAAAATCATTAAAATTTCCTTAAAAACTTAATTTTTTTTTAAATAATTGATTCGCTAACACATCTTATTTTATGAACAAATTTTTTATAATTTGATATTATTTACACGAGAATGATTCTAAAAATTTTTTGACAGTGAAAATAATCCTATCCTATGAATTTTAAACACACCATTGAGGAATTTTTTTTTAAGTGCTTAAAAATTTAACCAGTTAGCTAGTTAATTGATTAAACTGGTTCATTAGGATTAGTTTAACCTGGTTTAATTAACTTAAAAGCCAAATTGTACAACACTAGTAAATAGCCTACAATTAGCATTTATAATTCTATATTTTATTTTTAATATTTATAATAGGCTACGTTGCTTTCGCTGATTTAGCAATCCAGTCACCACACTCTCAGTCAATTTGTTCCACTGGTGTACAACTCTGTAACTGAGAAAGTGCAGCCTTGTACCCAAGTTTAAAATTGTAACCTCTTAGCTTGGAGCTATGCTTTTTAAAAATACTTCATCATACCCTGACCCTGATATATTAGTTAAGATTTCTATAAGTTTAGTAAAACATATAGATTTGTGCAATAATGTTAATGTAATACAAAATGCTGTTGGAAAATAATTGAAAGAAATATACAATAGAAAGTTAAATTTTAATTAATTAAAAGTTAAGTTGTATGCCATACCTTCCTCTGGTTCACTGTATGTGTCTTTCTTCTTTCCAGAATCAACACTATCTGTACTTTTCCTAACTTCACTCTTTTTCACTTCTGGCTTCTTTTTATCTTCAGAGTGATCTGAGGAACTCTTTCTACTGGCTTTGGCTGGTTCTTTTTTACTGGATGTGTCACTCCTGGCGTCACTATTTGACTCTGATCCAGATGAAGATGATTTGTCTAGAAACACATTTCCCAGTACTGTAACATAACTTTTGATAGTAAAATATGTTTAACATAGTATAAGCTTGGCATGATTCACAAAAGCATAAACAACAAATGTTAATACTACTGAGTGAATCTTCATATTATCTACCCCAACTACATTTTTTAGTGAATTAATCTATCTATCATCTATCATTAGTATATCTAACATCATCATGTCAGAACACATTTTTTTTCTTGGAAGCATGTGGTATGTATGCATCTATTTTACGGAGGGCCCACATAGGTAGTGGATGCATTTCTATGCTTATGGCTCTTTTCCACATGCCCCATCATTTAGTCTCCTCTATATCCCTCAAATATCTGTTCTAGTTGCTTGCTTATAAGCAACTCCCAATCAACTTATTTGCATCTTGGCTAATCCATGACATTCACACATTAAATGCCTTCCTCTAGACAAGGTAAATTAGTGAAATTTAATTTCCCAAATTTGCCCAACAATGAATTGGACTGGGAACCTCACCAGTGAAGCAACTTAATATGGTTTAGAGGTTCACATAAATAAACAAACACATAGTGTATTAAAGTTTTCAATTAGTTTCATTTAAGCAACAATTCTAAAATATAATTTACTGACAGAACACATCTTAATACTTCAATAATCTAATAATAATTAAGTACTCTCCCATATGAATCAGTTTCTGGAAGAAATCTCTTTTTAGAGATAAATCATCCTATGTATAAAAGTTCTTTTTTTTTTTGTTGTTTCCTATTACCTGTACATAATAATCTCCACAACATTTTCCAGTAACTTAAAAAAAAATGTACAATAACGAATCATTATAGTACTGTAAATTTGCAATTACTTTGCTGTTACAAGATTCAAAGGTACCACATTTTTTTTATAAAATAAATTGCAACTTTATAGACTTTTCATTGAAGAACAAAGAAACGAGTTTAAGATTTAAAACATTGGTAGATTATTCTCTGTCATATGCCTGAGAAGCTGCAAAAATTATTACAAAGCTATGTATTACAAAGCCTACTCTTTTTTAATTTGAAATGATTATATTACACCTTATAAAAAAGCACTAACCATTTTTCTTATCATCATTATCCCAATCAGATTCACTATCAGATGATTTGGGTTTCGGTTTAGATTGTGGTGGAGAGTCACCTGGTTTCTTTTTCTTCTTTGCTAAGTTCAGAAATTGCTATAAGAAATATAAACACATTATTAACAAAGTTGTTCTATTATAGTGTCTGCTGGTTCTATTGTATATTGAGTGTGTTAATAGTAGAAATAAATTGTTATGTAATTAATATAATAATAAGTACCTAAACCTTATGGATATAGTTGACAACATTTAAACTAACATAACAGTTATTTTGATACAAATCAAGGATCCCAACTGACTTAGTAACTCAAAAACATGACAAGTTGTAGTTATATACCCTGAAGTAATTCAAAGTATGCTCTAAAACCCTCCCACCTATGAGTGAGGAAATGCACCCAGTGGGACATCAATGGGCCACTAAATACCTTATGAGTAATCCCTTCAATTTTGTTTTAAGAGATTTTGACTGTGTATATTCAAATCTTTTCAGATATTAAGTAAAGTTTTGACATAATGGAAATTAAATTAAATTTGTGTGTAATCCAATATTAGTAATAGTAACAATAAAAAAGCAGATATGGGATATCATTAATTGGTTCTGAATATTATTTTTAAAATACAATTAAAATATCTCAGTAACATGATTATTATAATGTTAAAGTTAAAATAAACTGTATTTAAATGCAATGTAAACATAAATTTATATTAATATCTATGTATCATTATAAACCTAGTGAAAGTTTCAAGAAATGATATTTTGTTAATAAAATCAAATAGGTAACAAACTTGGTAGCAATTCTAGAACATTATATAAGATTTTTGAAAGAAAGGTGCACGCTCGTAAATTTTTGCAACACAAGTGTAAAGTCACGAAGTAAGCGTTTTATTTTTAAGGCGCATTAACGAAGAAACTACGTCCTTCAGGGGAGCAATGTCAGCTATCGCTATGTTGAAATACGTTACTTTTTATTTATTTTCAATGACTCACTTGTAAAGAGGCCATCGTACACTATATACTAATGAAAAACATCGAATTTTAAGACGTAATGTAATATATTTTCTTAGCCTCAATTATAACTTATATACAAGTAAATGTTAAAAAATGCGCATTACCCTTATTCAGACACTCAAGAAATTGATCTTGGCCTGAATTAGCTAACAAAATAGCGAAGGAATGTCGACAAAACTCGAGACGAATCTAACCTGCGTATTTACTTATAATCTTACCGAATCTAAATCTGAACATTCGCTGCTAGAATCTGAATCTATCAGTGGCTTATTTTTTCTCTTAGCCATTTTGGATACGCTTTAATTAAGAAATACGTTGAAATTTTTTCGTTACAAAATTGTCCGTCAAATATATACAAGCAAACTTAGCAAACGACTATTCTTTCTTGGTCTCTAGAATTGTAATTTGTATAACTACTCTATAGTCTATGATCCATTCTGTACTCTGTATTTCTCGTAAGTTTATGGTTTTCATTCAATGTAAAATTGATAACATTACTAATGAAATCAAACCTTATATCTTTACACTACAGTATTTTTTCAAATATCTGGATATCCGGTATGGGTATCTATGATTATCATTATTTTTCATCCTTATTTTGTTTTAAAATGTACTTTAAATCAAGACACCAAGGATTATTTCTTTTTAATAAATAAATATTCTTGCCATCGTTAATTCAAAGGCTATGTTATTCAATAATGTATGATATTATTCGTTTTGAGATATAAATGGAATTAAATGTTGAATATTTTATCTTGATTAAGAGGTTATTCAAACATAAAACCATATCATTATCTTATGTTATACATTTTAATGATTTAATGTATAAAAAAAATTAACGAAAAGTTTATTAAATATAATTTCAGTCTTTATCTGAGTTCAACATATGAGTTACATTGAAAATCAGCTTCAAAGTTGTTTGTAATTTCCCATATTTTTCTTGACACTTATGGAATCACCGTAAAAAACGTTTCATTTTAAAATTCATAACATTTTCCGCTTTAATACTTTACGATAATTCTACAATTCGTCTAAAATTCGCCTTTTAAAGTCTAGTCTAATTCAAGAAGTTTGTGCATTTAACGCAGCTGTATAGCCTATAATCTTTGCTTTTATTATTAAAAAACGAAAAAACAAACTTGTACATTACATTTGACAGATGACATTATTGTATTATCAGAATTGTTTTTGCGTTATGAGTTATCCGAATTCCGTATTTCCTCACTCCGAGAATAGTGTGTTTATGTTATAAACGAACTGTACGTTTGTTGTTAATAAGAAAGGGTCTTTTATTTCTTATATTGATATTAACAAATATTACACACTTGACGCTTGTGTTGCACACAACAGTGCAAAGTCAACAGTGACGGAGTTCCCGTTATATTTGTTCCCAAAACTTTATTATGCCTCATGATTTGAAGGGTCTGGGTGTGAGGAAAGCTATAATGGTATGTAAAGAAAATAATAAAATTTACCACTATTTAAAGCTTTTATACTTTGAATACCTTCAAATGAATTAAAAGAAACTTACTAAGGAGTAGGCTATCTGTAAGGTGTATTCATTGATTTCAGTAATAGGTTTTTGCCAAATTGATACAGTAATTGGGCAGATTTGATCATAATCATAGGAGAGTATTTTTATATATCAATATTAGTTATCCCTGATTTTTTATCTATTTAATGTTATTTTAAAAAATAGTTGCTAGTTATATGGATTTATTTATATTGGGATAGAGATTTTGGATACATCTTTTATCTAGGGTTGTAACTAGACAATCTAGATTCATACAAATTATAAAAAGGGATTTTTTAAACTTGCTTTGCCAGTGTAGGGAACTTATATAAAACCTTTTGCGACTGGCCTCTTCGCGTGTGCTAATAAAATAAATTCAAATAATTTCGAATAGAAAATTTCAAATTCCGAAGAGAAGATTTCGACAGCCACGCGAAGAGATCAGTCGTTGCTTGTTATCCGCGCTGTCAAGTCATGTGCCGCTCATATGTGTAAATCATCTGCCAACTATAATCATTCTCCACGGCTATGCTGGAGCATCCAACCCGCACATCGCGTCGCACTCCGGCATAGCCGAACGAACGCAACGGGGCTAGTCGGAGCATCCAACCCGCACATCGCGTCGCACTCCGGCTAGCCAAACCAGGAATCAAACACTGGAACCACTGTTAATTAAGTGAATATTTGCACCACTGCACCAGTCAGGCCCTCAAAGGTTTTAACTTTGTCCTTGAAGAGAGGATGGGTAAAGCTTGTAAACTTTAAACAATTGTGTTGTATTCGTATTCATAAATACCTCATTAATTTAACTATTCTAATGAAAAGATAAAGAAATGAGGTATTTATGAATACAACAAATTGTTAAGCTTATTTGTTCAAATGATGTGACAGTAGTTAAAAATGAATGCATAATGTTTCAGGCTCCCTTATCCCCCACACCATGTGCTGAAATAAGTGATGATGAGCTGGTCTCCATCTCTGTACGCGACCTCAACAGGCAGCTGAAGATGAGGGGCCTCAGTCGAGATCAGATTATTAAGTATTGCATCATTATACCATTAATTGTTTCTTAGAACTTTGTCTACAATAGTTCTTAAAATTGGTTTAAATTGCTTTATAAATATAAAGTGAAAATTCCAAGTTGAGGTTGATAATATGATGATTATTCTTATTAGTTCTATATTTATAAGGTAATAACATTTACAATATGCATAAATAAAATTGTGTATAAATTATTGTTTATAATGTAATTTTGAATAGCATTTCAAAATATGGTAGTAACCCATTGACTGTAATGTGCTTGCTCCCTTAGAAGATTTTACTTGAACTAGGGATATACAGTAGAGCATGATGCCCCATTCTTATTCAATACCTATTTCACAAATAAATAAACAATATGTCAAAGAATAAGAGAGAAGAGAAGCATAAAGCATAGGGGTGTAGGGTTCTCCACCTACATCATCTTAATGATAAATAAAAAATCCATAATTCAATTTCCATACTGTGGACGTTGGTGGGTAATGTTGGTGCAATCAAACACTTTATTAATTAACTCAGATTATATTCCCAATATCAATTTACATAAACTCATTAATAATAGCTAGGAGAGTGACAGTTTCAATAGTCGACCGCTCTGGCGGACAGTCACCCGAGAACTGCTTATTTATATATATGTTACGTATGTATGTATCTGTGTATGTATGATCTATATATGTATGTATATATATATATATGTATATATATGTATATTTGTATATATGAGGAAGTTTTTTATATTTATTTATGTTTAGCCCACACCACCTACCACATTCCATTTAAGCAATATTTCTAACCCAAAGGTTGCCTGGTAGAAATCGCTGCGTAGCGATAAGGCCGCCTTCTTGTACATTATTTTCTTTTCTCTTTTACCTTGTTTCTGTTCTATGTTTCCTGTGTGGTGTACAATAAAGTATTTTCTATCTATCTCTATCTATCTAACTGCCGATAGACGGGCCAGATTGTAACCATTGACTCTGCCCCACGCCGATAGATAGGTGGCGCCAGCGTTCCACAGACTATTGCCCTCCGACAAATATATATTGTATATATGCATTCTTTTACTATAAAACGTGTTAATAGACCGCTTCCGAAAACAAAGACAGTTGAGTGAACTACTGACGCAGATGATGGGATGGAAAAACTCAAAAGTTAAAAAAAAATGTTATTTTTAAAACTTTTTATTAGTATTATTTTGTCGTTTTTACACGGGCATCGGCACCGGCCGCGTGTGTACGTTGACCCGAGCGTCAGTTGATATTTGATTTTGTGTTTCATTGTAGTTTTTTTTAGTAATGTATTTTTCATGAAACTTTCCTATCATTTGTTCATGTTCATCTGTACTAATATGATGGAGCGTATTTAAGGCTAACAAAAAGTTTTCAAAATCTTTATCTTATTAAAAAAAATTTTATTTGACTTTTTAAATTATTCAAATTGGTCATGGAATTAAATAGTAGCAATAAAAAAGTAATAGAGTAAATAAAAAGTGGTTTTTTAAAATCAGGAACGATTTTTTTCTGTTCCATCAAAGTTGTTATTAGTACTATCATCTGTCTTCGTTTTCGAGAGCGGTCTCCTAATACCTTGTATACATACATACATACATAACATCACGCCTCATTCCCTTCGGGGTAGNGTCACTACGTCTTCTTTCATACCACAACGTTCTCTTATCACACTATTTCTTACTCTGTCACTCAGTTTTAATCCACTCATGCTTCTCAACGCTCTCCTCTCTACCGTATTTATTTTACTTTTGTGATTCTTCTTGTATACATTTATGTTAAATTTTCGGGATAGACACTAAGCAGAAAGTGCAACGAAAATCAAAGTTAATTAATAGACAGACATTTTTCAACATATGATGTATGGACTTATTTACATATGTAAATAAGTCATGTAATATACATACATACCAAAACACTGAAGTTTTAACCATTACATAAAGTAATATGTTTCATTTGGTTTAAAATATTTATTATATTGCTTATTTGTTTCAACTACAGTTATCACACAGACATTCTCTGTTTCACTCTCTCACTGTATTACGTTGTTTTTTTTTACAGAATAATAAAAAAAATGGCTATATAATAGAGTTTCTGCTGTAGTTTAAACCTGTATCCGTTTAAAAGGTCAGCTACAAAGGTTCACTTGAATTTAATTAAAATTTTCTATATTCAAGTAGCCTTTTACGCCTAATTTGCATCATTTGATGATGATGATATTCTAAAGTTATCTATCTAGGTACCTTCGCGTTCTGTTCTAAGAGAAACCAACTTAAACAGGTGAATGAATAACTAGATACCCACAAAAAACAGTTTGCTCCTAAAGAAGTTGTCACATAAAATAATAATCTATTTCCAGGATGAAACAACGTAGACGTACACTTAAGAATCGGGGATACGCGGCCTCGTGCCGCATCAAAAGAATAGAACAGAAGGATGAACTGGAGACAGAGAAAAGCCAGGTAACTATACTAGTTTCTCTACTACTACACCAATGACTGCTGTTATCATTGGTCTAGTGGTTAGCATGTTCAACTACAGGCCTGGGTACGAGACCCAGGTCGGGCTAATTCGAAATCAATATTGAGTTTTATATTAAGATTTTCTCAATGTTTGCCCAAAGTTGAGTGATCCACTCACGTACCCCGGAGAGCACGTGTCGGATTCCAATCACATCGAACCATAAGAGTGAAGGAATAGAAAGTGCACTTGTGTACTATGCCTGCCAATCCAGGCCTGTGCCCAGAAGTGGGACGTTAATGGGCTGCTACTTACTTACACCCATGAAGGCCTAATGAGAGTCGCAGGTTTGTATAAAAAGAAACTGCCTGATCGTTTCAATTCATCATTGTGCTTTTCTGTGAAGGAAAACATGGTGAGGAAACTTGCATATCCCGAATATTATTCAGGGCAGTGCAATGGGTCCTTGCTTTATGGTAATTTCTATGTTATACAGAAAGGTATTATATAAGGTAGTTTTGATTATATTTTATATAATATTGACATAAGAATATTCAATTAAATATTTGAGAAAATTGAAGTTGCGTGCGTACGAAGTGCACATGTCAGAAGTGAGACTTCTTTGGCGAACTAATTTTTAAGCCTTGTTTATATTTATTCAAATGGGAAATGATTTCCCAGACTTAGAGGGAGGGAAAGAGGAAGATATGTTAGCAATTTAATGAATAATTAATTATCATTAAAATACTTAAAGTTTATGCAAATAATTTATTGAATACTCAATTGATGAATTGTAAATAAAAATGCTACGTGTTTCGTGTCAATATTAGAAATTGTTAGTTAAATTTTATTTTTGAATTTAAATTTCCTTCGCTTCTTCCATTCTCATTAAACCTTTCATCCAAGTTTATGGGTTTAGATTACTCTTAACCTGGCCCTTATTTAAAATGTCCTGGATTTGTTTCAGGAACGTCCGCCTTGGTCTTCCCCTTCCAACTTTCCCATTCACTCTTGACTCAAAAATCCTTTTTGTCAGTCTCCTTTCACTCATTCTCTCTACATGCCCAAACCTTCTAAGCATACATTTCTCAATTTTAGTCACTACATCTTCTTTTCCACAACATTCTCTTATCACACTATTTCTTACTCTGTCACTAAGTTTTAATCCACTCATGCTTCTCAACGCTCTCATCTCTACCGCATTTATTTTACTTTTGTGATTCTTCTGCCATACCCAACTTTCACTACCATACATAAGTGTTGGCACCAACACTCCTTCATGCACAGCCAATCTAGCCCTTTGAGACACCATCTGGCTATTCATAAAGGCGTGCAGAGCACCATTTACCATATTCCCTGCATTAACTCATTTCATTATCACAAAAACTTATCCTCATGCGCCTGAAGAAGTTTCCCTTCAATAATAGCCTGTGTATCCATACTTTGTTTAGGAATGGCACGACATGGAGGCGATGCAAGAGGAAAACACACGTATACGGGAAGAGATAGAAGCGCTTCGAAGTAAATACGACGCCCTCAAACGCTTCGCGCACTTGAAGAACATCCCTTTACCCCCCGAACTGGAGATGTTGCCTTGATTCACAAACTACATGTTAATTAATTAATTAAGCTATTTAATTGTATATTATTTATAGGTTAAGTGTCCATTTACAAACAATAAACTTTATTTTCATTTAGATATTTGTTTATTTTAAGTATAACTTCTTAACGTTCGCTTGACTTGGGGAGTAAGCTGGTGAATGTGGAACGAGATGGTTATAAATATATTTATTTTGAGAAAATCCAAACATGTCGGAGAATAAGAGAGTAGAAGAATAAATCATAGGCATAGGGTTCCCCGCCGACATCGTCATTAGTGGGTTCAATTCAACCTCTAAACTGTGGGTGTCTGTGGGTAACGTTGGTGCAACCAAATACTTTATTAACTCAGATCATAATGTCTAATCACTTGATGTTCTCGATATCAATTTACACCAACACATTAACAATAATAGCTAGGAACGCGAAAGTTTCAACAGTCGACCGCACCGGCGCATCGTCACTCGAGAACTATCGAGCACGCACGCCGGCTAGTGACTCTTTGACTCTGTCCAGCGCCGATGGATCGCGCCGGCGTTCCGCAAACTATCTGATTCCGACATGTATATATTTACTTATTTATTTCCCTTACTTTTTAATTATTTTCTTTCAGGTTATTAGATAAACATATTCGTAATGTAATCAATATATAGGTTTTACTTTACAACGAATATATTAACGAATATACTACTCATCTACGGTTTGCCGATGATGTAGTAATTATGGCAGATACTCGAAGATCTCCATACAATGCTCGATGACCTCAGCAGAGTTTCTCAACAGGTGGGCCTGAAAATGAACATGGATAAGACGAAAATTATGTCTAATATCCATGTACCGCCTCACCCAGTCATCGTTGAGAGCTCAGCTTTCGAATTGTTGACGAGTACACATACCTGCGACATATAGCCCAGCTAGGGAACTCCAATTTCGAGAAGGAGGTCAACCGCCATATCCAACACAGTTAGGCAGCGTTGGGGAAACTACGCCAGACATTTTCGTCCGATATCCCTCAGTGCCTGAAGACCAAAGTCTTCGCACAGTGCGTGTTGCCAGTGATGACCTACGGTTCTGAGACGTGGTCGCTGACAATGGACCTCATGCGGAAGCTCAGAGTCGCTAAGCGTGCGATGGAGAGGGCTATGCTCGGAGTTTCTCTACGCGATCGAATCAGAAATGAAGAGGTCCGTAGTAGAACCAACGTCACCGACATAGCCCTACGAATCGTGAACCTGAAGTGAAAATGGGCGGGGCACAAGGTGGACTGACGACATAAATAGGGTCGCAGATAGCCCCTGGAGCCAGGCGGCGCAAGATCGGGCCTTGTGGACGTCATTATGTGAGACCTATGTCCAGCAGTGGACGTCCATCGATTGAAGCGACGACGACATTGAATACATTTTTAAATTTGTAACATAATTTACGTAGAATGTCCGACATTAGTGAATTTAAAAATACTCTATATTAAAATCGGTCCCGTAATTTTTAGCTTGATTATTGCAAATTGTTAAAAATAAAAACAAAATTTCAAATTGCAAAGCTTTTCTATAATATTAGTGAAGAGATTTGTCTGTTATACTTGATTGTCTATTGTCAGAACTTCTCTATACAGAACATTTGACACTCAGGAGTTCGACAAAGAGATTAGACATTAGACATTAATCTCTTTAGATTGAGATTTCTAAATTCGTTATACCTTTAGAATGGAATGTCCGATTTTAATAATTTAAAAAATATTATACAGGTATTATTAAACTGCCTCATTGGTCTTGTGGTTAGCATGTTCGACTACAGACATGAGGTCCTGGGTTCGAGTCCCGGGTCGGGCCAATTCGAAATCGATATTGAGTTTTCTATTAAGATTTTCTCAATATTTGCCCGAAGTTGGGAAGTTGGCGGTGTGATTCACCCCCGTGCCTCGGAGAGCACGTTAAGCCGTCGGTCCTGCGCCCGATCTCTCTCCGGTTGTGTCGGATTACCGTCACATCTGACTGTGAGAGTGAAGGAATACAGAGTGCACTTGTGTACTATGCCTGCCAATCCGCAGTGGAGCAGCGTCTATGCTCTAAAAACCCTCTCTCTTCGGAGTGAGGAGGCCTGTGCCCAGCAGTGGGACGTTAATGGGCTGCTACTTACTTACTTACTTTATACAGGTATTAAAACGGTCTTTAATAAAATATCATTTCGTATTGTAGATATTAAGTTAAGATACCTGGATTCCCAAGACAAATTGTATTCTTGAGTCTATAAAATAATAATTGTTTTGAGAACACAGATAATTAATTTAGTCAATTTATTACTCTTAACTTTAATTTTAGTTCATTAAGTATGATTTTGTGGCTGAATAAAGATTTACTTATTAATATCTTCTCTACTGTTCTAGAATATTATTTTGATCTATGACAGATTTTTTCCCAAACCTGGGGATTACAATAATGCATTTTTATTAGGGATCCCTATTTTTTTTTGCGAAAGTACTACAGCTCTTTTTGCTCAGTGAAAATACAGCTTTCTTATGGTTAAAAAAATGTTGAAATCGGTCGAAATAGAAAGTGAGTAATTAAAAAAATAGAACCATTGCATGGAACCCGGTACCAAAGAGAGGGAATACTTGTATCATGATGGCTTAGATGTTAAACATGTGGATACTGTTTAAAAAAAGTTGCAGCATCGAACCATAGGCAGGTACAAATATGGTCTATTTGTAAAATTAAAAAAAAATATCACCACTGTGCTTCTCAGTGAAAGAAAAAATGTCCCGAAAGGGATTCAGGAGTAAAATTAATCAGCTAAAGCCTCCACGACCTCTCTCCTATTAGTCAAGTCATGTGCCTAAAAATGGTCATGGACTGCTACCTTACCTTACCTTTTTATAAATTGCCTTAAAAAGATCGTCAATGGATTTGTACGAAAAAAATTTCCAGGTAATAAATGACGCAGAAGACAAGGACCTCTCAAAATAGATCCCAATATGTCGGGCATCACGCAAGACTAGATCATCAATAGCTATAAATTGACGACCAATAAATATTTCATTTAGGCCCCAGAGGTCGAGGGGACCCTAAAAGCACTCGTCCGTTTCGAGGGCCCATCGTGTTGTTAAATAAACGTGGACCCTTTTACGTGTCAATGTAATAACGCGCCATTTGTGCTGTGTGCGGTGAATTTTTAATATAAATGAAGGTAGTTTATAAAAATTAATCAAGTGAACGTTAATATTCAAATTAATTTTAACGGATTTCACGTTTTAAAATGAAGGTATTTGGTAAAATTCAATCATTACCGGTGTAGTTAATTTCTGGTGGTAGATTTTTTTTTTCGCTGCGAAATTCTTTATGCACGCCGGATGAAGTGTAAACTTACATCCGGGAGTGTGGGACTCGCTAGTCGTACCAGGATAGCCACTGAAACCCAGCGGAACCCTCTTCATCCAGGTGTTGGGGTCCAGATGTCCGCTGACGCATACAGCTCTGGTTTCCCGGATGAATCTGACTTAAGGGTTTAGTTTAGTTGAAGGAGAGCAGGCGAGCGAAATTGTGCCTTCTAGCGCCCCCTCTCCTCAGGCGAGAGGGAGTACTGTCTGCCATAACCTCCCTTTGTCTGTTTTGTGACTCCTTCTGCAAGATGACAGCCTCGCAGAAGGACGTCACTGCTCTCCAACCTGACTCATCGCCAATCATATCGCCTACAATGCTGGGGAGTGAGAGGTCACTCCCAATCAGCGATGTCAAGATGTGACGCTGGGGTCCCCAAGCCTGACAATTTGCTACTGTGTGGTGCGCAGTGTCGACGGCCGCCCCACAAATACGGCGAGCAGGCGTCTCTTCGCAGCCTACAATCTGGTGCAGATACTTGCCGAAGCAACCGTGTCCAGTTAATACCTGCACCAACCTGTAGGTATGCGTACCGTTCCCCCTGGCAAGCCAATTTTCCAGGAATGGACGCACCGCTGCAACCGTGGCCACACCTGCAGATGGAGACCCGAGGTCCTCCTTCCACCTTTCAATCAGGGTCCTGTTGGATAGGACCGGATTCTCTGGACCTCTTCAGCATCAGGCCATTCACCTCTGTTCCTTGCAGATGCCCGACAATGATAGGCATATATTTCAGTTATCGTTTTTCCTTATACATATATTCCGGTTTTGTGGGATTAACCGAATATAGACATGTAAAAAGTTTAGGCTATCTCTTTTTAGTGAACGTCTACATTGCGAAAGGAATATATATATGTCGATTTGCAAGCCAATATGGCGAATATTTTTGAAGATTTTATGTGTTTGAAGAGGCACCACATTGGCAGTTCCACTTGTTCTTCAGATGTCTATAACCGACGGAATTCACTTAACTTGATTAACAATAAGCACAACCTTAGTTAAACCGTATGATTGTATATAAAAACCCTATAGAAAACTAATATATTATTACCTCACAGTATTTATTCTGTAAATAAAAATATATTTTGCGAGGGTAGACGTCAACTTTACTATTAACTACCCGCTGCGCTATATGATTTACAATATTCACTAGATGGCTTAAAAACTTTCATAATAAATAATTCGTGGAAAGGGCCATGTACTTATATATTATTGTTATAAAAATATCTTATGAATATATGGGGAGAAGGGAGAGAAGGTCATGGGGAGTAAGGGGGAGAAGGTAATTAGGATCTAGACCACACCAAATGTCAACCTCACCTGTGCGTTCTGAATGGCGACGAAAGGCAGCTATCTTTCGCGGTGCTCTCTGCTGGATAACAGACGAAGCTCTGACGACCGAGCAAGTGGTGGAATAACCACTTACGTACCTAGAGTAGACGAGGCTACAGAACCCTTGAGGTTTTAAATGACTTTTAAAAAGTCCTGGGCTGCTACTATTTTCTAACGAGAGCCATGGGAAGTTCAAACATGAATATCCATGACCATGACCATTCCGCCAGGAATTGCCGACTAAGAAGAAGAAGGAGTATACAAAATTACAATTGCAAATTACAAATTATTTTCAACTAGCTGAAATGGCAAACTTCGCACCCCCTCAGATTCAATAAACGCTGAATGATAATTGCAGAAAGGTTCAACATTAGTGAAAAATGTGGTCAAAACTTCTTCTTCTTTGTTGAATGGCTTTCAGGTGTGCCAATTGAGCACAGATTATCTATTCGTAATCGAATAAACGTCAAATATCATCAAATAAACGTCAAATTATACAGTTGCGATCAGAAATTGTTGGTTGTCAACGTCAAATGTCAAAAACAAAAAAGAAAAAGAGCAAAGGTTTTATTTTAATTTGATTTCTGAACTAATTTTAAATTTAATTGATATCTAAAGGACTGGACGAACATCAAATGTTTGGCACGTAGGAGTAGTTTCTAAGGAAAAGTGAAATTGTTGTTTTTACTATATTCCGAGCATTTCTTTTTCATATTTATCTCCTTCCTTATAACCTTGCCTATATGTAATACATATTTTTTCGTCGTCGCTTCAACCGATGGACGTCCACTGCTGGACATAGGTCTCACGAAATGATGCCCACAAGGCCCGATCTTGTGCCGCCTGGCTCCAGCGGCTACCGGCGATCCTCCTTATATCGTCGGTCCACCTTGTGGGGGGTCTTCCTACACTGCGTCGTCCAGTGCGGGGTCGCCATTCCAGCACTTTCCGACCCCAACGTCCATCGGTTCGTCGGACTATGTGCCCCGCCCATTGCCACTTCAGGTTCGCGATTCGTAGGGCTATGTCGGTGACTTTGGTTCTGCTACGGATCTCCTCATTTCTGATTTGATCGCGTAGAGAAACTCCGAGCATAGCCCTCTCCATCGCACGCTGAGTGACTCTGAGCTTCCGCATGAGGCCCATAGTCAGCGACCACGTCTCAGAACCGTAGGTCATCACTGGCAACACGCACTGTTCGAAGACTTTGGTCTTCAGGCACTGAGGGATATTGGACGAAAAAGTCTTCCGGAACTTCCCGAACGCTGCCCAACCGAGTTGGATTCGGCGGTTGACCTCTTTCTCGAAATTGGACCTACCTAGCTGGACTATGTGTCCCAGGTATGTATACTCGTCAACAATTTCGAGTGTAGAGTTCTCAACGATGACTGGGTGGAGCGGAACATGGATATTGGACATAACTTTCGTCTTATCCATGTTCATTTTTAGGCCCACCTGTCGAGAAGCTCTGCTGAGGACATATTTTTTATTTGTACATTATTAATAATATTATTATATAGTATTTATCTAAGTGTTACCTGGCAGAGATTGCTTTAAGCAATAAGGCCGCCCTTGCACATAGTTTAATGTAATATAATCATTTATTGTTAGAATTTGTGTCTACTCAAAATTGCGTGCAATAAAGTAGTCTTCTCTCTCTCTTTCCTGGACTTCCACAAATAATTCAATACCTAAATAAGCCAAATCAGTCTAGCCTCTCTTGTGCTATAACTTGCTCTATCGAGCAGCAGTCTTTACTCGTCCGAGCGTAACATATTCGAGTGTGACGGCTCAATGTCATTCAATATCAACAAAATACAAGCGTCCAAAGCTCCTATATAAGTTTTCACTTTAAAAATTGTTTGCATCAGTTCTGCGGCAACACATATCAATGGTTTACGTTGATCAACGTAACCGCATTGAGTGGTTAGCGCCTGTTCAAACGTACACAGTAAATGTCGCTGTTGATCGACATTCCACATCATTGCAACAAACCACATGTTTAATTCTAGCACTATTCCCTGTAATCTATAGTCCAGGGGGGCTGTGAAGTTATAAAGTTATATTCTAAAGATGTCAATTAACAAATTCAAAGTCTTTGTTAAAAGAAAGTTGATAGAAATATCGTATTATAAGTTGCAAGAGTACTTAGACGATAGAACCGGCGGGAGTGAACGAACTGCTCTAATTTTAATAAAAATATAGTAAACTAATATGTTATTGTAATGATGATGGTAACAAAAAACCCGACTGAGTTTGTTGTGGGTTCTTCTCGGAACAGGGCGCAAAGGAACCCTCGTAACTTAAGATTTTAAGCCGATCTTGAGTACCATCATCAGACGTATATTAGAATCAGAGTGTGGAAAAAAAATATAATTTGACGATTCAAAAGTGCTGTAATATGCCTACTTGAATAAAGATATTTTTTTTCCACACTCTGATTCTAATATACGTCTGATGATGGTACTCAAGATCGGCTTAAAATCTAAAGTTACGAGGGTTCCTTCGCGCCCCGATCCGAGAAGAGCCCACAACAAACTCAGTCGGGTATTCTGTTTTTTTTTGTTATCATCATCATTACAATATCATGTTAGTTTAATATATTTCAATTCAAATTAGAGCAGTTCGCTCACTTCCACGCGTTTCTATCGTCTAAGTACTCTTGCAACTTATAATAAGATTTTTCTATCAACTTTCTTTTAACAAAGACTTTGAATTTATTAATTGACATTTCTAAAACGTCTTGTGGGAGTTTATTATAGAAACGTATACAGTTACCATTAAATGAGTTGTTAATCTTATGCAGCCTACTAGAATTTACAACAAGTTTGTTTTGG